>PNEQ01004961.1:40668-77549 GCA_003012365.1 Medauroidea extradentata | reverse complement strand
AGTAATAATCTTGATTATTGTAATCCAAATATTAAACTTTAATTACTTGTTTTATTTGTCTTACTATGCTTATTTTAATTTTGAATTTTGGCTGTGTCTCTTGAGTGTGTAGGGACACTGTCATGTCAGCTGTGATCTCTTTCCCCCACCGCACAGTGCCCTGGGAGGCAGGCAATCCACACCAGGGCCCCCTCCGGTGGGGGAATCCACCGGCTGTTGATTTCACCTACACATGTTTTCTTGCTTCTTGTTTTGTTCTGTCCCTCAGTTTCGTCCAGGTCTGTTTGGTATGTACTGTATGTTTGTTATTTTTTCTCATTTTTCAAATGGGGTTGCTTCACTGGGGTGGGACTGGCTGAGGGGGGGAGGGGACCGAAAAGCAGTCCCGAGGGTCCTCTCCTCTGCCGTGAGCTCGACTCCACTCCCGGTGACAGTGCGCTCCCTTTGTCCAATGTTTCCTTGTTTTCTTTCTATGTTGTTGTTGTCTTAATTATCTTTTTTAATTTGTATTTTTTATCTTTTATTTTTTATGCTTATTTTTATGTTGTTTTATGTGGTTTTTATGTTGTTTTTATATTGTTTTTTATGTTTTTATGTATTTGTGTTCCCCTGACTGTTGTTTGTTTATGGGGGTAAATTTCAAGGCCTTCGGGCTGTTTTTGCCCTCTGTAAATTTTTGTAAATAAATAAATAAATAAATAAATAAATAAAATAAATAAATATTTGAAACAGAAAACTGCAGCTGATAAAATACCAACTTTCACTTTTTATTGAAGTTCCGTTCTGTTTTTGGTATTACTTGCCGGTACCTGTGACTTCGTTTGCAGGGTTTTCAATTTAATGATATCATGCAATAGTATTTCTGAAACAAAAAAGTTTTGAAAAATGCTAAATGATGCATGCAAAACGACGTTTAGGGTCAGTAATGACAGTTTTAGAAATATTTTGAAAAGGAAACTTGTTTCACTAAATTTTTTTGGTATCCAGTTTTGCCCCTGTACACGGTTTTGCCACCCCTCTCCCCCCAAAGTATAATTTTTTGGTAGGAACCTTCGCGGGCATATGTACAACTCATGAAAGTTATTTTTTTTGTTTCTTCACAAAATTTTTTTTGGGTACCCAGTCTCTCTCTTATGACCTCATTTTGAGTTCCTCCCTTCCTCCCCCCAGAAGTTTTCATGGGTGCACGCCCAACTCGCCAATATTTCATCACTATTTGATTAATGGTGTAGCATTGCGTAGAAGACGAGCAAACATTCATATCAATAATACAGGCAAGCTTTCCACCCACGCCATTGGCCACATGTATTACTTGTAACAGTGAATATTTACTTTTATTAAAGCACTTCGGCCATCAAAATGTTTGGCTAACCAAGCTGCATGTTGAGCTATAGCTAAGTAGCTATAACTGCCCATGTGAATAGCTTGCCAAAGTCTATTTCTGCTGCTCTTAATGACTTTCCCAGGCGTTATTTAGTCATACCAAAAACAGACCTTGAATATGAAAGGGTATTATGTTTGTATGTGAGTAATACACATGGTACAGTGGCTCATTTACCTTGAGCACACCCATTGGTGACAGTGCCCTCAACAAGTACCACGGAAAGTGTATTAAAAGCAAATAAAATTTTCTATGACTGGGCACATAGTGGTTGTACAATATGTAACGAGATAATTGCAGAATGTTAACTTCCCTATAAATTATTGCTTGGTGGCCGTACTATCTTTTTTTTCGATCGTTTGCTTTGAATTATTCACAAAGACTTTTCTTCCCCCCTTATTGAGAGTTATTTTATCCTATAAAAACTGATATAACTATAACTATTTTTGGTGTTTACATGTACATCATTCTTAAGCAAATAGCTTCTCGAAATCTCTACTGGTTAGATGTATGGGATGGACTAACCGAAAATAAATGTTATGACTTTCAACCTTGAGTGGTTGAATTCCGTGAAATCTTACCATCACATGTTAAACATTTGAATAAGTATCCAATTGACGTGAAAATCACGACGATGACCATTGAGTCAAAGCTAAATTGACAATTAATGGGAAAACATGTCTCGTTCCTTCACACCACTTTGTTCAAATTCAGAAAGTCCTGAAATCTGTTGACAGGCGTTTACAAATTCATCACCATGAAGTGAAAAGCAAATCTATTTCTCTACGATTCAGTAGCAATGAAGGATTTATCTTAAAGCCATTCCATGTCTTTTCACTCCCTTAGGGTTGAAATTTCTAGAAAAAAGCTGTATATACAATTAAGGCTATTTAAAGGGCATCATATTTAAGTGGGAGCAGGGAAAGTAGCCTGTTGGGTTCTGTATATACAGACAATTAATTGAAAACACCTTTTATTCACTTTTTACTCACTTAGGTGTCGAGTTTTGGAAAATCTGTCAATTACGTTTCCCGGTAGTTTGAGCCCGTCCCACTCAGATGTACAGCGCTCAATTATAACGAACTAACAACACAAGTGCTGCGTGCCGGTATCACACAAACACATCAACAGCGACATGCCCGTCAGGGCTAATTATCCCTATCTCCCCCCACTGCACAAATTCTGGCAACGCCACTGTTCACAGGACGGGGAAACGGTATCACTAGAAGTTAATAGGAAGAAATAAACAGAGGAGAAAACTAAAACAAGTGTAACTGAAACTTGCCAAGAACAAACTGATGAAACTTTGGTGCCATGTCGGCCACGAGAAGATCGGAGTAACACATTGGACGGAACACAAGTGACGACTGACTCGAGCTGGCTCTTTCCACCTGGCAGACAGCCGAGAAGAGGGGAGGAAGGGAGGGAAGGCACGAAAACGGCCGATGTCGGCCGAAGATTGACGAAGTTCGAGTCTCAAATTAGGGGTGAAGGGGGGGGGGCCATACCAGTTTCACGAGAGCACTCACTCACGGTGCGCGATTAAACCTAGATTCCTCTTCTTGGCATTGCTAGTCTTTATCCATGGCATGATATATCACCTCCTGACAAAATGCTCGTAGAGCTGGACGGCGTGTCCAGCTCAAGTTGAATAAGCATTAATCATAAGCAAAAATCGCACTGATACCTAAAAGTTCAGTGGGATTGATGTATATTGATTGTGAATTGTAAACACATTTCAGTAATTTTTCAATGCTTTATGGTAAAATTTGGAAAATATCCTGAAATATTTAGGTAAGTGGGCTTTACATCTAGTCAAAAGCGAGATCATTAGAGACGTATAAAATCAACTTGGGACAGTGACAGGATCTGGAAGAGGAGTCAGCTATGGCCTTTGTTAAGGACCCATCCCAGCATTTGCCTGGAGGGGAACCTTGGAAAACCGAAATCAGGATGGCAGGAGCCGGGGATTGAACCTTGGTCCTCCCAAATGCAAGTCCAACATGTTACCATTTAAACACAGTGTACAGTCCCTGAAATAGTATTTTGAGTCATTACACAAACATATTTCTGAAGCGAACACACATTATTATCTGGACTAGTTCAATAGAAATGGAACAATAATCCATAACACATTTCATGTCTCTTCACCATCTTAGTTAAAAAATTTTAAAATGTCTTGAAGCTCTATCTTAGATATTTGTATACATATTTAATTGAAGTAAAAATCATGACGACAGCCCATTGGGTTTGAAACACATTTCCCCATGTTTACTCCTTGGGAGTAAAATTTTGAAAAATCCTAAAAACTACTTTTTGAGTATTTACATAAGCATGATTGTGAAGCAAAAAGCAACTTTGTATGCCAAAGGGTGTAATGAATGTAGATAATTAGTAAAAACTTGAATCAGGTCTTTTCACTCTCTTACTATAGGTTGAATCTAGAAAAGAATAGAAATTGGCTAATATGCATTTTTGTGAGTGACCCGTTGAAGTAAGAGTCACGATGTTAGGCCGTTGGGTTGGAGCTATATAAATGATTCTCAGGAAACACATTTAGCAGATTTTCATCGCTAAGGTGAAATTTCGAAAAATTAAATTGTGTGCTTCCAAACCCAACTGTTTGGGCTGTGCATCATTGTCTGTCAGTCAGTCACTGATAGGATATTATTAAGTAAATAGAGATCATAATGATCCACTTCCGTAAACATGCAGCTTTAAAAACATTTTTATGATGTAGGAAGGGAAAAATGGCTGTTTTGTACTTAAAATGCTATTGCAGATTAAAAGGATAGCAGTTTTAAAGTCTAATAATATGCAAAATATCTATAACTTTGGTCATTTGGCATTGGTATTCATATAAGTCATTTCTGATACTTGTGCCTTAATGATAAGAAACCATAAGTAATTATTGCATAATGTGAGAACAAATCTTTGTCGTGAAACTAGCTCATGCCATCTTGTGGTGGAGTTTGGAATTGCAGTGCAGAACATAAGTCAAATTATGTATTCAAGTAGAAAATTCAGTTCGTAAATAAAATACAAAGGGTTTTGTTTTATTTTATTTTACTGTACTTTAGAATTATTGTATTTAAATACATTAAGAATATGCTTACACTGAACTATATTTCACCAGTTTGCTGCCAATAGCACAGGCAAACAATGTTAACATCAACATATGCACTGCCAGTGATTTATTCAAAGATAGATTTCTGGAGTACTCAGTTTATTGCAGACTGTTGTGTAATAATTCTTTTAATTAGTTTTACACGTGATTAAAGTGATTGGGTGGCTAGGTAGGCGTTTGTACTGAAACTAGTTAGTGGATAATGCTTCAGGTAAGGGTTACGATTTAGTGAAATATGTTAATGTAAATACAATGGCTTTACTCTACATAGTTTGGATTACAAAATACTACAAAGTTATACTACATAATTTAGATAAAAGGGGAGCGTCTGTTTAGATAATTAAGTTAATGTTCTACTCTATGGTGGGCGATCCTTCGGACACCTTAGACCTCACCATCAAATGGTGTGCCGGAGGCTGACAATGAATGTGTTCGGCTATCGATGGGCGGCAGAACATCGTGGGTCTGGACCCAGGACCATCCTGACGAGATGGTGACAGCTGGAAGGCTTGAAGACGACAGACCACGACTCCCCAGATACCTATTGTTATATTGTTGCACTTCAGTACAGGTGGAGAGAATCGCTGAGGCCCTTGTCTTGTGCAACTTCTGAACTAATTGCATTGTCATCGTCGCTAGCCCATCCTCCAGGCGAGGCTCTTGGTAATCATAACAAAACGACCTGTAAATGTTCTGTAGGTTGTTCTGGATGAATAGAACACTAAAAATGTAAAGTTAGGAAAATCACTAACCGTTGCTGTACATGATTCTACATGAACAATAGTTAGTCGCCTTACTACTTGTATGGTTGCCAGCAAATTATTGAATGTAGTTCCGTTTATTTTCCTGTTTAAAATACAAATTGCTGAACTAAAATAAAATTGCTTATGTATCTGTTTTTACACACATTAAAACTTTTATTTATTATCATAGTTAGGTACCTACTGACAGCCTAATTTAAATGACCTGTTTAACATCCAACACGCAGTGAGGCGACAGAGTTGTCGGACATTTATTGGTGTCTGTGCACTGTTTCTAGCTACTCTGTGCATTGCAAATGCTGGTAGTTAAAAATTCCATTAAGAGATGTCCACCTGAATTAGTTTTGCTAGGAAGCATAGGTTGTTAAGAATGTTCGTTGTACAATCAACTGTGTTTTTATTGTTGTGTTTCATGCATGGTATAACAACTGAAGGGAACATGAATTTTTGAATACCGTGTGTCATTATTGAATGAGTTTGTTAGTGGCAGTTTTGTATTTCAAATTTGAATATAATGTACACACATTTACATGATTCATAACAGCAATAGTGTGTGCTGTTTAAATTAAGATCCTGTGCACAGAAACCTGTATTATGTAGGCATTAACTTACAGGTATTTATAATAACTAAGGCTATTATTGATTATGGCATACATTCAGCACCCGTGTATTTAATGAGTAGATATTGTAAGTGTGTAACAGTTTTTGGAGCTGTGTAATGTAGACGTAAATATTTTCCAAGCATATGTAAATATAGGCATGCATCAATGTTCACGTTTACATGTGGTGGAAGGTACAAAAGACATAAAATATGTATTAAGCAGAGCTTTCTTTGAGAGCTCACTTGATATCCCGAACCGACTATAAATAGCTGTTTATTAGTGTAAGTAGACATAGACTTGGTTAGTTTTGGGTGTAACTCTTACACATTCACAAATATATTGAGGCCCTGCTATCCATCACAATTACAGTACACTCTCAATTATCTGCTCTTCTCTTAATACATTGCATTTATGCAAGACTAAACTATTTGTTGCAATTTATGTGTAAAATATTAAGTTTTAATAAATGATCAAAATTAATGTATTTGCCCTCGTGTTGGTTTCAGAGGAAATTGACAAACTGTGGTTCACTTCGCTGGAACTGTCAAGCTACGAGGAGCAGATCACGGACAGGTACGTGTTGACTTTCGAAGAAGCGAGGGAAGTTTTCCTGAAGACCCAGACGTGGCTTAACAAGGCCAAAGAGTACTACTCGCTTGATGGCTTTGCGTCGGACTATGTGCAGATAGTGCAGGACCACAGTCAGTTGTTCAAAGTTCTGGCATTCTTTGAGGAGAATGAAGACAGGTAATTATGCAGTCCTATAATTGTTCGTTATACTATTGTAATGATTTTTACTATTGGCCAAGTCTTAGAAATTTTAATTTTTTTTGTTAAGGTAAGCTGTTATAATGTTTTCTTTCAAAGTACAGTAATCCTTCTTTTGTATAATTGAAGGGAAGAGGCCGCTAAGCTATCAGTATGTACAAAAGACAAGCACAAGTACTTACGTGTTGGTACTTCACAAAATTGCTTCCGCTTGTGCTTTAATCCTTTTTAGCAACTGTTTCAGTTTTACACAGCATAGTTTTTGTACAAAAATTATATTATGAAATTCAGTTATCGACTTTCAGCCACTCGTTCTGTCTCGACAGTCTACACTTGAAACACTTTATTTACTTGCTAACTATCCGCTTGTGATGGCAGGATGGACATCTTCGTACAATAAATGAAAAAATAGATATTTCAGACATTTGTGTTTCATGTTAAGTGAGCTGTTAAAGTTAAATGCTGTTATGTTCATGGAAACTAAGATACCAACAGTGTTCAAAATGGCACTTACTTGAATGTGTGCAAAAACAAAATGGTGACATATTTTGCCAACTTCGAAGCTTATAAATTGCCATCATAATGATTTTGTCCAGTATAAGTGTTAAAATTTGTCAGTTTAAGTTTAAAACAATTAATTAGTGTTCAGTTACATTGGAATAAATTCTTCAAGTAAGTCAGTTAAAACAATTAATTAGTGTTCAGTTACATTGGAATAAATTCTTCAAGTAAGTCAGTACGGTATAATATTTATTACATGAGCAGAGTTGCAAACATATTTTTATTGAAATCATATTCTTGCTGTTTGTCTTTACTACAGGATAATTATAAAGTCCATTAAACATTTCATTAAATCGGTACAGCGAAATGGCTAAGAATAACGTAACAAATTAGACTATGTGAAAGAAAAACTCTCAGAGTTTATTTTTAAGTTAGCGCAAAAACGCTCCACCTCATTACCACAATTTGGTACGAGATTATCTGAATGAGACGTTGCCACATCGCTGGATAGGCAGTGGGGCGGCCGCTGACCGAGTTCTCCTCCCGTGGCCACCACGATCGCCGGACCTGACTCCTTGCGATTTTTTCTTGTGGGGTAGTGTTTACGTTCCACCTCTACCACAGAACCTTGAAGACTTGCGACATCGCATCGTAGCAGATGCTCTTACCATCACTCCTGATATGCTGGGTCAGGTATGGGCAGAATTGGACTATCAATTAGCTGTGTGCCGTGTGACGAAAGGTGGACACACAGAACATTTGTAACTAGTGTAAAAAAACTTTCAGAGTTTTTCTTTCACGTAGTATATACTTTGTTACGTTATTCTCAGTCACTTCACTGTACTGATTTAATTACTGTAAATGCTTCACAGACTTTATAATTATCCTGTATTTAAAACATATCAACTAATTCTTTACCAACAGTGACTACATAACTGTAGTATTTTATCGAATAGTTGTTTATATGCTGCTAAATTACTGTGTGTAGCCAATAATATGGTTGTTGTTTTTTATAAGAAAAATTATTGGCTTTTGCTTGACAAAAGTTATGTACTGTTAGAAGTGTGTGTGATTACTGTTTGTTTACAGTGGTATTTTTTAAAAATATTTTACGAACATGTATCGAAGCATTAAAAGAAAGAAGTTTCAAACTGCAGGAAAAGTATTAAATGAAGGAATTTTATTCTAGTGTCTTGAAGCATTCAGCATTTTCTGTATGTTTTTTTCTCTCTTGCTCAAATGTACACTTCATAAGCTGCATGACAAAAATTAAATAATGGTAAATTACTAATAACTTGTAATTAAGCGAAATTAATTTTCTCTCAAGATGTTTTAGATGCCACAAACTAAACTATTGAAAAATTAATTTAGTATTTGATAACTTAGTTTTAAGTGAGTTAGAAAAGATGTAGGGGACAGGCTATAAGTTCTTTTTATGCTAACAGTGTTCTGATCGTCTTTACTGTGGTGAGACGTGTCACATGTTTTGAAGGCTTATATATTGCATCCAAGAATAAAAACCAACCCTTGCAATAATTTTTTCACCCCACCGGAGTAGGTGGCCAAGTAGCTATCAAGGGGACAACCATAGCTCATCTAGGAAAATTTCTAGTTAGGTAGGAATTTTCATTACGCAGGATGTCCAGAAACAAATTTGTAATAAGCCCATCATGCAAATCCTGGGCTTATTTGAGATGAAAATGTTAAGTGACAAAATGTTGTAGTATGACATTTTATATGCTCGGTGTGGCAACATAGCGTTGTAGCTAGTCCCCTCTTGCTCTCCACATTACTACTACTGTTGTGACCCGCTTAGTATGGGTCCAGGTTAAAATCCTGAGCTGTCGAAACATTATTCTAAGTTTACTTGACGTAATATACATAAAGTAATACCTGGACGTGGAGTGCAAGAGCGGACTATCTTCGTGCAGTGCTGCCACATTGTGCATGTAAAATGTCGGCGTATATCATTTAGCTACTTATGTTTTCATCTTCAGTTTAGCCCAGGATTTGCATGGTGTGCTTATTAGGCATTGTATTTCTGGACATCCTCTATATATTGAACACTTCTTGAACACTTCTTTTCAATCCACTCTCTCTTGATCCGTAGTTCTCTTCAGCCCACACACCTTTTGTGGTTTCTTGCGGCAAGTGGCCAGTTTTTAACTAACATTATTTCAACACTAGATCTCCTTAATACTTAATTTTAACTTGTAAAATTTTCTTATATTTTGTATTATTGTTCAGCCTAATATTTTAAAGACTCCAATATCCATGAGAAAAAATTATTAGATTAACGTTGCATGTAAAGTTGCAACCTACATTTCTTTCACTAAATAATAATTGGTCCTTCAGTCTAAAATTTTTTAAAGGCCATTACTCTCAGATTTATCGAGTGTAATGCCTACAAATTACTTTGTGACGTCACATTTGTTCTGTTTGTTTTCAAAAGTGTGTACTACAAAATAATTGCTTGTTTTCTGACTGAGCAGTTGGTTTCTTAGATGTTGGTACTATTATTTGGCAGATGTGTTCCCTATTCTATGGCCAGACGCATTGGTGTTAAGTGTGTGTAGCGGCATTGCATGCATGGGCAGGTAGGAGGGAGAGGTAGTCAGCTGTTCATGCGAGCGGCGACGGAGGAGTTCGTATTGAGCAGTTGCTGTGTGCGGACGTAATGTCTGGACAATTAAAGGAAACGGGCTGATTAACCGATAGCGGTGTAAGGAGTGTAAGCGACGGTTCGTCCTTTTTGGGTGCAGTGTTGACCGCGAGATAATTTGTTTGTGGATTTTAGTATTACGATTGTTTGTCGTAAAGTATTTTGCAAAATTCCCGTTAACAAAAAGTTCCATGAGTCGGCTGGTTAACTGCAGCAGGAATTGTTTGGTAGTGATGAGTTGCAGGCGGATTCAAGCCTTTTTCCAAATTGAGGACATTTGTTTGGCAAGAAACTTGCTTTATTGTATTGCATGATTAACTTAACCTAAATTCGTTGAGGATTTGCCTGAAATGTTCTCCGTTAGTGAGCTGATTTATTCTTTGGGTTGCTTATAATTTTGTCCGTTTAATTAGTATATGAGAATCAAGACATCGCCAGGTGTTCAGCTACAGGCGGGCAAATTATATTGATGGTGATATTTGTCCTGTTGGACGTCGCTTCTGGTAGCAGGCATGGTGACGTTTTTAGTTTTTTTCTCTGGAACCCAGAAAAGGTAACATATCTAACCTGCGTGGGAAGAAATTATTTTGGCAAAACGCGTCTGTAATTATTGACACTTTTGTCCCCCGTGTAGTAAATTTTTTTTCTTGCAAATTGAATTTGTTGATTAACTGAGTGTTCGTTACTGTCATATAATGTTACGTAGTCTTTAAAGAATTTCAGCCAGGACAACAACCTGTTAGTAAATGGTTCACCTTAATTTAAAATGTTAATGTAGAGACTAAAAAAATTTAGTCCAGTCCAACTCATTTACTAAGTTTCATTGTAAAATTACTTTGTTAAATCTGTGAAATTAGCCTACAAATGGTATTTGTGAAATATAGTCTAATGCTAATGTCTACTACAAGCAGAATGGACGAGATATATTTTTGTTTCATAGTAAAATTACATTGTTTAATCGCGAAAGTGGCCTACAAGTATTTGTGAACTATAATCTAAGGTGAATGTATAATGCGAAAATAATGCTACTCAAGAGAAATTAGCTGAGATATCAAACTTTTTTTTTGGTGTTGTTACGATGTTTCTTGTTCATGGATTGTGTACTAAAGCAGTAGTTGCGCAGTTCTCCCATTTACACGTCCTGAACCAACTGGTTTAAAGTTTTATCCATAATAGTAAACACTATTAAATGCTATGCTTAAAGCAGTTCTTTCAAATGAGAGTTGAAATATAATATGCAAATACATTTTTTTAATAAATTTGTTTTTCAACCACTGTCAAAAGTTGTTTTGTACTTATTTGAGTTTTCTCTTTCCTGAGTCTAAGTACACCGCAGGAGAACCAGTGAGGTGATGCATTTGGGATGTCTTAGGTTCGATTCTCATTTGAGCGATCCTAATATTGGTTTTCCAATATTTTTCTTTAGATGAATACTGTGAAGGTTCCTGACTGTCTTACATACCTTGGGCATTTTTCTTGCTGTTCCTAATTCTGTCAGCGACTAATACTTTCACTAATGACTTTGCTTTCGACGAACTGTCACGTCTCGCACCCTATGTTTTGCCTGATCTCCGAGATCAGCCTGCCGAGATTATTTCGTGATAACCTGCAGCAGTTGAGCTTACTTCAAGAACATTGTCTTCAACCAGTCTACTTTATGATAATTTACACTGGGAACTGTATGATATTTTTCTTCTCATCATCTACCACCACTTTACCAGACTGCAGCAGTGTGCCACTATTTGCAGCCTGAGGAAGTTGGCCCAGCCAGCAAAACGTTGCAACCTCATGAAAATGTGTTGGTCACATGTGTGTTTTTATGTATGCTGCTTGCTTACAAGTACTGAATTCTGTAAGTGCTCGAAGGGTTGTCCAAATTTTTTTTTTATTAGATAGTTTGCTGTGAATGGGTGAACCGTATGGATGGTCGAAAATTGTTGTGTGTAATCAACAAGGTTCTTGCCCCTCGCATCATGGTGTGAGGAGATCTGAACGGCTCTGTTGAGCATCTGTTATCAGTAGATAAAAGAGGGAGGGTGTGAAGGGGCCTTTGTGGTGTAAGGATGATATGAAGGTAAATGTGTGTGGTTGTGTAATGTGTACTATAGATGATAGTGTGGAAAGCTGGTATGTGTAAACTAACTCAGATGCGTGTGACACAACAAACCTTACATGAACGTTAGCCACGTGACACATACACATATAGCACTTGCAAATAAAATATAAAAATTACCAGAAGACTCTGAGACGGCAACACTCATTAAAAACTATTGGAATTAAGATAATCCTGATTTATTTAAGGTGAATTTGAATGGAAAGAAAAGAAAATAGGTGCTATCCCAATACAGGCTGCTGTGGTATTTAGTATGAAAAATTACTCTCTCCACACGTATCACTGACATACTCTATACACTTCCAAAAAAATATCAAACATCACATACATCAATTACGTGTTCTGGAGTTATAAAATAAAAGCAGTAGGTTCGAAATTCAGCTAAAAAACTAATGAATTTGCTCAGCTAGTTAATCAGTGGTAGGCATGAGATACTACATAAAGAACCACTGCATAGGCTACAGGGTGACGTATCAACATTAAATTCAGTCTCACAATTTTTTATTAGAAGTTCCAAAGAGTTCAGATAAAATTTAGACACTTCCTGAGGCAAATTTGGTCAAAATAAGAAGTGTGTAACAAAAATAGTTCAAACAGTCCCGGAGGCTTAAAATGTTTATAAGTTTTACACATTTTCAGTTCAACAAAAAAAAAAAAATTGAGCCACAGAACAGGGATAAAAAATAATAGAGATAGTAAGCGTCAGTCTTACAGTTCGTATCCCACGATGGCTTGATGCTCACTACAAACTGTCAGAAAAAAAAACTGGGCCAAACAGAGCCTCTTCTTAAAATGGCTTAATACTTTTAATAGTCTAGCTCCCTATTTTATGACTCGGCTCCCTCGAGTCCCTAAAATTACAACGGCGGCAGGAACAGGCGTCACAGAAAATCGCCTACCGCATACGTCTCACTCGCGCGGGAGTCGGGAAGAAGCTAAAAGGACGCCGCTGATAGTGTCACTTCAAACAATAATCAAAGAGGAATTTGAAAAACTCTCTATGCTAAGAGCAAGAAAACTCCGGTGATACTGGTTAAAATTCCTCAACTGTATATTCTGCTGAATATTCCAGTACTTTCAGTCATAGCGTAGCTAAAATTATAGCCATTGAAATTCCAAATAAAATTATGCTTATTAAAATTAAGTCATATTTTGATCAGCAGGTTAACAAAGACCCAAGGTGCTTTTATAATGTGATAAAATTATTATAGTATTTCTCTGAAATTAAAAGTCTTTCATCACTGATTAGTAACATTAACTTACACATTTCCATTACACAAAGTAAATTAACAGAGTAGAAAGAGAGTAAAAATAAAATGACCTTGTCGTCTGTAATCTCATTACAATACGTCAAGGGGTCGATTCCTATGATGCTTTAGATCCTTCCTCACCAGCAGGTTATTTAAGCACATCAGATAAGTCACAGCTGGTGGGGAGACCTGGGTAGATGGTGAGGCTGAGGCCTACTGTCTGAAGATTAAAACAACACCTTAAGAAAGCGGTTCACCTCAGTTTTCGTCTTTTTTTATTTTTATATTTGCATCTCATATTTTTTGTTGTATTTTAGACATAAATTATGATTAAATCTTCCGCTTAGGAAATTTTTGTATCTTTCATAGTTTCTGAGGAATCAGTCGTAAACGTCAAAATTTGCACTTTACTGTTTTATGTACGTCACTAAAACCAACTGACATACTAAACCGAAAAAATTCACAGTGTAGAACAATGTTATAGGCTGTGATTTGACACATATATAAAAAAAAGGGAAAATATTTCTGTATTTTTAAAAAATTGTTGAAATTTTTAAACATTCATTTCAAAATTCAGAATTATTTATTAAATACAAAAATATTTTATTTTTTGTTTTTATATATGTCAAATCATAGCCTACAACAGTGTTACACACTGTGAATTATTTTGGTTTGGTATGTCAGTTGGTTTTAGTGGCGTACTTAAAACCGCAAAGTGCAAATTTTGACGTTTACGACTCATTATGCAATAACTATGAGAGATCCACAAATTTCCTAAGAGGATGATTTATTCACAATTTATGTCTAAAATAAGAAAAAAATATCTCGTACAAATATAAAAATAAACGACTTTGAAAACTGAGGTGAACCCCACCCTTAACATTGATAAATTGTAGTTAGAGACTTGGAGTAGGGTGTCTGGAGTCTAATCTGTTCTTGGTGCGAAGGAAAGTTGCAGCATGAAAGGTGGCATGGGAAGAAGAAATGTCAATAAATTTGATCTCTTGCTATTACAGATTTACTTCTTTATCTAGGTATTTAGTTATCACTTTTTATTTCATGTTTATGCAACTCTTTTGCTGCAGGATAAATAATTGTTTATTGTATTCAGGTAGTGTAAAAAATGGTTAACAAATAATTTTTAAACAAGTACGTCGTTTTAACAAGAAAAATTATAGTCATTCAATTCCCTGTTGGACAAGAATCATAAGTTGCAAGCTATCAATATTTTGTATATTCTACTACATTCAGATGTTATAATTAAAGAGTCATGTGTGTGTGTGTGTGTGTGTGTGTGTGTGTGTGTATAAGGGTCAGTAATGAATGGGCTGCCCATGCAGGCAGAGCAGAATGCAGAAGCGTCGAGTGGACCTGCTGGAGGCCGTGCTGAGCGAGCTGAATCCACAGTACTACTTGCTGGTGTGCCGGCAGCTGTGGTTCGAGCTGGCCGAGGTCTACTCTGACATACTCGACATAAAGCTGCAGAAGCTGCAGAGCTCAGACGAGCGACCCACCCTGCACTCCATACGCAAGGTCAACAACCTTACCACGCAGGCCATCGCTCACTTCAACAAGTTCCTGGATTCTTTGAAGGATACCAGGTACCAACTGTCATACTCATGGACGTGGCAATAAATAGTTTTCAGAGAAGGGGTTTTGAACTGCCGTCTGGCAGACTATATTAGTAATTATTTATGTTTGGTGTTCGTGAATGCATGCATACCAAAATTTTTCACTCACTGCTCTTATTATTATGGTTTATTTCTAGAGTTTCTACGGGATGAATGCAAAACTTAATGTACGTGAAAAATGAAAACTTTTTTAGCTGGGAAGGGGGAGTTTGTGGAGGGGGGATGTAATTGTCTTCTTATGATTGTTTTGTTTGCACCACCTTATAAACAACACTGCATACACATGTTTCTGCTTCAGAAGGGTCAGCATAGATGAGGTAACTGTAGATGTTTTTGGCATTAAAGGGGGTTGCCTACCTGGTTGTTTTACCAATGAGTGAGGACCGGTAGACTGCAACCTGTAATGATGACACTAGCTGTGCTGCAGACGTTTCTAGGGTGTACAGGTATGTTGTGTACCATGGGCACTGTCTAAGAGGGGTGCTGTTTTTGCTGTTTACTTTTTCTCTGGTTTCATGTTGTTTTGGTTCACAGAGATGCCCTGATGTAGTATGCAATGTTTGTTATAATGTATTTATGATACTTTACAAATTTTAGCTTGTTTCCTTTAAATTTTAGGGACTTGGGAATATGTAGAGGTGTCTTCCTTACCATTTCTTTGCTTCTAGGGTTAAGTAGATAAGTTTCATTGGCAATGTTGATACGTAAAACATACCTATGATATAGTCTGTCTCATATAAGAATTGTATTTTTTGACATTTCTTTGGTGTAAAAATTTCTATAGAAAAATCATTTTAATTTTTATTAATTGCATACTTTGAGCAGCTGTTGAGTGAGTTTTTTGAAAAATCACTTGTGGCAGAGGAAAACACTGCTAATTTCTAGGAAACAGCTGTAAAAAGAAATGCCAACACTACTGTCAAAAAGTGGCATACTTATGTGAGATGGACTATATAGTAATGCATAGTAAAAATAGCATGCGTGCCTTGCAGGTTTGTACTGGCGCTGTGGTAGTTCATTTGTAGGAGTGAGAAGAGACAGCTATTCCTCCTTCATTTCTCTATTGCTCACTTACCCAACAGTGACTTAATTTTATCTGATCTTTGTGATTACATTGTCATGTTCACTGTGAGTTTAGAATTGTTGTAACTGAACAGGTGTGTTGTCGATGGGACGTTAAGGTGTGTTCTGCAATGACACAATTTTTTGTTTGGTTACCATTTTGGTTAGCAAGAAAACTAAAGGCAAGATGGCTACATCATCTCTATATGTATGTAATTCATCCAATTTGTTGACTTCCTGTCGGCGTCTCTGAGGGTGACTTGACGACTTTGTATTTTTATTGGAGGGGACTACACAAATCAAGTGTACACCTGTGTCATAGTTCAGATTGTATACAGTTATTACGGTTGACTTTGAGCTACAACCAAAATAAGATTTTTATTATTTTGGAGGGCTTCGAAATTGTATTTAGAGCATCCACTTTTTTGAAAGTGCCGCCCTGCCAGTGTCTTAAATGTTTTCTTATCATAAATATTTGGGATAGTTGTATTAGTTGAGTAAAAAAACTTTTTCAAACATGCTGCAATGCAGTCCAACATCAAGTGGGCTAGGCCTTAGGAGAATACCTAACTTCTTATGCAAAAATATGTATGTTCCAGGAAATTTGCGGATAACAAAAATTGTTTACATTCAAGACAACATAATAACCTACATTAAACACCATATGCAATTTATAAAAAAAAATTAACCCCTAACCTCAAATGCTACTATATTTGTGCGAGGTGCAGATATTTATTATGGTCTTAAAGTGTCCCACAACATTTAAAATATCGTAAAAATTACACGTAGCATGTGCAATGTGGTGCAAGTTAAATACAGCGACAGCCACACTGCGAGCGGACGCGTTGACTCGGCAACAGCGCGCGGTGAGGCAGGTGGTCGGCTTCTGCTGACGTTGCAACATAGCACGGCCATATCCGCTGCGCTATCTCTCCATCCATCCTACACTGCCAAGGATATGCGCTGAGCAGAGAGGGAGTGTCTGTACAAGAGTTGATAGAATGACATCTGATAACACTATTTCTCGCGTGTAGTGCTTACTTTATCTTTGTCAACTAAACACATAAAACAATAGTGGAACAAGCCCAATTACGATTACAGTAAACCCTCAATCTAACGACATCGCACGGTGCCAGGAAATTGTGTCGTTAGATCGCCGATGTTAGTCCCGAGGTAACTAAATTTGACCCCCCCCTCCCCCAAAATAAAAATAAATTTAAGTGTGTTTTTTTTGCCTAAAATTTATGTAGAACAATTACCGACTTAAAAAAAGTTTTTATTGAAATTTTATTTTAGTATGATGAAAAGGTGTCTTCCAAATAAAACGGTACCTCACAATCCCCCACCATGACGTGCGTGGTAGAGTGGCGCGCTCGGTCTGGTTGTGAATGATGGAGTAGGGGAGTGGCCGGGCCGCTGGCCTTGGCTTGCCTCCGGGAAGCTCGTGAGCGCGTGATTCATTCTGCTTGTCTCGCCACTCTCGCGCGAAGCACATTCAGACCGGAACGGAACAACTCGTATTATGTATACGGCAACGATTTTTAAACCTTTCAGTACAGCTATTGAGTCTTTTTTTTGTTGTGCAAGAACTGTGACGTGGCGCCGTCACGTCCACTTATAAATTATGTTAACGCTTACCCCCGTATTTTAACACTTTACTATTTAGGCCTAAGGGCAGTAGTATTCGCCCGCATCTTTGCCGATCGCCGTATTGCTGTTTATTTTTACAGTAGGATAATATGTTAGCAGGTAAGGTTATGAAGACAAAGCTTCATTCGTAAAACAGTATTTACTTACGTCCAAGTGATTCTCCAATTTGTATTTTTCATGTATAACTCCATTTGCAACATTTGTTAACCTGTACCAGTGTTTGTTTACAAAATACGGCCAAGCGCCTATCAGTAGTGTCAATCCCCATGCATAGACTTTTGTAAAGTGCACTAAAACGGGGATTTCGGGAAATACGCACGTAAATATAAAATGTACTTGTTTGTTATTTCTTAAAATATGATTTATGATTATTTAAGTGTTCTTGTGTGTTAATTATAGTGTTAAAAGGCAATACCGGCATTTATAATTCAAGTAGGGAAGTTTATTTGTGTAAGAGAGTAATTTTGTGCCACGAGAGAGTATTTAGTTTATGCGAGTGTGGCGCACCTGTAGATGCAGACAGCCTCGAGCGGCCCGGCGGCCATTTTGATAACTGTACTTTCAGCCCCCCTCAGGGGTATATAAGGAGGGCGCTGCGCCCCAGCTAGTCAGTCGTCAGGTGCTCGGTCTTCGGACCGGGTCATCCTGGCACGCCCCATCCCTACCTCATAGTGAGTTGCTGCCTGGTAAGGAAGCCGAAGCCCCAACCACCTCTCCTTATAGTGGGTTGCTGCCTGGTAAGGAAGCTGAAGCCTGCTCTCCCAACCCCACCTTCACCTCAAACCCTCATTCTAGCCAGGACGACTCGGCAAGTAAGCCTAACCTGCGCATTCATGTTTGAGTTGAGACTAAACCTTCTTAGCATGGCAATCTCACCTGTGTGCTCTTCAAGCCACAATGCCTAGTACTTTGCCTCCGTGCACATTGCCAGTTATAAAGTGTTATCATGCACTTCCCAGTCTTGTAAATTCTATTGAAAGTTACGGAATGTAGTAAACTTTCCCAGGGATCAGAGATCGCCGTATAATTACAAGCAACCCAGTATTTGTTATTAGTGAGGCATCACTGATGGCCATAGCGCCCTAATGTAAAGAGGCTATTGAATATTGTTAACCTCTCGGGATCAAAGAGATGACTGCCCCACATTCTCGGCCACGATTAGGCCTTAGTTTTGCCCAGTATCTGAACAGCCCGGAGTGCCATGTAAAATTGTATTCATCAGCGTATGCCCAGTGGTAATTCATATTGTCAATGTGTCATATCTTTAGTTTGTACCCTTGTTGTCTGTCTCATATTGAGACTCCAGTGTAAGAATGTATGTCATCAAATTGCGATTGACTCAAATCCTGATTGTAGACCTTGTACCAAAGAAGATGTTATATTCATCATACTGTAACTAGTGTTCATGAATATAAATACCCAATGAAACTGAATTACTTTGCCTTTCTCCTTTCATGGATCACCTTGTGTACTAACCTCCTAATATCCAATAAGGCGAGTGATATCTGCCTTACCCTCTAATTATATAAAGATGGCGCCCTGCGCTAGCGAGTTATAGAGTTTTTCTTGTTGGCTCATCCAGTAGTCACTTGCTGGATCGAGGATATCTTTGTTTCAAATCACTCTAGAAGGACCACACCAACCTCTCATGCTCTCTGCCTTAAAGACCTTCTAGAGATACACACTTGCAGCCCAGCACTCCTAGCGCAGCGGTGGGCAAAACAAGCCCACGTGCGACAACTGTTACAGCCTGTCGCCATTTTAAGCATTTACGCGATACTAATAAAAGTGTGAATTAAAGAACAAACGTTTTAAAAAAAAGTCTGTATTTTTTAAAAACTCGAATGCCTATTGTGAACGCGAATTTCGAGCCACTCAAAAGGGCAAAAAACTGACTTTTCAAGGTGCTGTCATGTATAAAATAACGACTGAATTACTCGTCGCTAAAAGTTGTAGGCCAATTGGAAAAATCACGAAACTATGCACAACACACCAGTTTAATGCTCTGTATTGCGAATAAACATGAAATGGCTCTCGGCGCGCTCGCTGTAGTCGCTCTTATTGCTCCACTGTCGAGCGAGCATAAAACAAAAACCTTATCAGCCCACATGCCGCACACGGCGACGGGACTGTTGTATTTGCTTCGTAGGCAGTTTTTACGCCGCAGTGCTTTATATAGCCTCTTGACGAGCGATCAATAATACAGTGGAGGTTGTCAAGGTCAAGCCGAGCTCAATTTTGCAGCTAGAGAAAAACATATGAGATAACGCTGGATATTTTTCTTTTACGGACTGCTGGTCCTTTTTTTTTTTTGCCGTGCTGTAATGAGGGCGGAAAAAAGTGTGTCTTTTCTTCAACCCCTATCCCCCTGGGCTATCATTAGACATGGAAACATGGGAAAGAGTCGCCGAGTGAGAGAGGAAAAACAAACAAAAAACACTTGGCTCTGCTTTGTGGCGAGACAGGATGCTAGTTGCACGTGAATTCCAGACAGTCGGCAGTTCATGCGCACGCATGCAAGCACAATCTGGCTTGTTTGTTGGGAAGGGAGGGGGGTGAATGTTTATTGGTTGGCTTGGACAGTCCGGAGGGATTGTATCTTTGTTTATCGGCGTGTTTCTTACAGCACAGCACTCACAAAGGAAATTGCAACACGGACGAATTTCCTTGAATTTTCAATTTTTTGACCTGAATTTTTCATGGTTCCTCAAAAAAGGTTGTAAATTACCATTGCTATGCCATGTTGCGTATCAAACTGCATAGCTGAGGTAAGAACACGTGGAGGAGTGTGAGAGGGAAGTTCAGGCAGGTGGGTGCATGGAGAAGTGAGGGGGAGCATTAGGAGATACGGCAGCGTTAGTCATCACGTCTCACGTATGTCTGTGTTGCACGGGCAGCCTACACACCTGGCGCGTGCTTCAACTATATTCCAGTCGAAGTTTCTAGCATTTTTAAACAGTTTTTTTTTCACAGCTGCATATTACTAATTTATGATAACTGCATTATGTTATTGTTTAATGTACACATAATTATTTTTAATTAATATGTTACTGCGATCTATTTCACTTTGCTTAGCTTTGATAAATTTTTAAAATATAAATTTTTCTACGGTTCCTGGAAATTATGTTGTTAGATTGCAGATGTCATTAGATCGGGGCTTTACTGTACATAGGCGTGAATATTTTGTAGTGGTCTGTAAATATTTCTTGCTTGTATAACGTGCATATAAATTACAGAAAAGAATTGGATTACTAACATAAACGTAAAATATTTTGTCCATAATTAATGATGTTAGCAGTTTCGCTTTTAATACGGCATCACTGATTATACTGACATAGACTTGGTGCGATTTTTTCACATGTCACTGAAAAACTTTACACCGTTGGTGAACATGTATAAGGACAAAGTCTTAGCAGTTTTCCTTTTAATACAGCACTACTGATTGCACTAAAATTAACATGGCTAGATTTTTTTGCCATTTTCAGTGCAGTACTAACACTTTATTTTGTCGTGCTTTATTTTATGACATACAATTGACACCCTCGTTTTTTTATCCAGTGCCTGCAGCCAATTGCAACAGATATGTCTTTGATTAAATGTAGCTTTTTCATTTTATCAGTTAAACTAAGAATTTTGCGATCTCTCTTTGGTTTAGAAGGATCACTACAGCCTTTCTTTTTATGAAGTATTATGCTGCAGGCCACAGAATCATGTATAATTGCACACAGTTGATGCTATTCAAGACCGTGCCCTATGTCCGGGCGGCAAGTGGGCAAACAAGACAATGTAATTAAATACACGTGTTGTAACGGGGCTGCGGGTTTTGATGTTGTTTCTCAGGTTAGTATGGTGGTGCTGCTGTGCATGTTGTGGTGTGCAAGCGGGGACGTAACTCTCTTCCGTTGCTATTGTATGTGGTTGGCAGGCAGAACTACGACGAAAATAAAGGAACTGATGTAGAGGTGGTGCCTATAATACTGAAGCCCAGATAGCAGTGGGGTTAGTCAGCAACGAATGAATAAATCAAAAAATAATATCGGCATCTACCTTTATATTTAACCTCTCTTTTGAAGAACTTTACAATACAAGGGCAATTGATTTAGAGAGTGCTCCTCCAGGGTTACTTTAGGTGGATTTTTCTATCTACGTACTACGACTTGCCGTTTGAACTCGGTAGTAATACTTAGCCCGGCATCTTATCTATCTTAGTTCTGATTATGCGGTTATAAGTACCTACTTCTGGTTACTTAAATATAAAATGAAAATGGAGTATGCAACAAAAGAAAAATCCCTTCTACTAACGAATCCGCCCTCTAGGCTTCACCGCCCCTCTCCAGCATCTCACACGTACTTTTACTCCAGCCATGACGCCCCAACTAACTCCTCCTGTGCGAACACACAGACTTACTTGGCCGAGATGCGGAGTGATACAACAGGACCCAAGTTGTTTAAAAAGCTTGTCAATTGACATTTATAACGGACAAAAAGTATCTAACATAGTTACTGACAAAATTGCAAAGCGCTTTATTCCATATCAGCTAAATATTCATTAGTTTATTAACTAGGGATGTGCTGCGTCATCAGTCTGTCGCAGATCATCACCTTTTCAAAGTTCTGTTGCGCACGACACTATTATCCACGTTGAAGGCTTAACGACCAGCAACTCTAGCTGCATTTCAGCACGCCTCTGTACTTGCCTCCTAGCATATGAACTCTGACCTGCCTGCCAAATAAAATCCCATTCCAGAAGAAGCGAGCTAAGAGGCTACTTGAAATTTTCAAAATCCAAACAAGGCAAAATATAATAAAAAGTTACTTAGAAAAATTGTTCAAAATTAAATTCTCTTTAAAGTGAGTCCAAACACGACATAAATCAGATAAAATTGACACGTAAAATTTACTACATTTACCTTGCCTTAACAGTTAAAATTTAAATTTTGAATAAATTTTACTGTTACTTTCTCTACTAGCATCCCCAATTAATATCTTGCATCCCGCCGTATACATTCTTATACTTGGTTAAGTTGGCCTATTTAAATTGTTATAAACAACAACAAAAAAAATTAATTAAGAGAGAAAAAAATTAATTTACTGTATGATAAGAAACCAAGTATGGGCTACGTGCTAGTGTGTTCTCCGTGGAAGCAGTTTGCGGGCAGGGACGGGCGACGCAGCCCGCGGGAGATGTCTAATCATTTTGTTTTGGAAGTGTGCTGCGAGCGATAAGATCTATGCAAGTGAAGTACCGCCACCCGCACATTCGACACTTCATTGCTTCCTTGCTCATCCCACCTGCACCCTCCACTGGTGAACAAAGTTACTGCACGCACCAAGCACGGCTGACAACATGAGACTAGCGTCTCTCTTGTGCACAGCGAGTGTCGCGCTAGTAGTTAGTGCAGCAAACTATGCGTGGCGTGCGCCCACAAAAATACAATTTCTTATGAATTTCATGTTTATACTTTAAATTTTTTCCCTCATTTTCCAGGCGAGGTTGGTGAAAACCGCGGATACGAAGTCTGCGGATACGAAGTCCGCGGATAAGGCGGGCTGACTGTATTTTCATAAATGTAGGATCAAGAAAAGTTACTGAAAATGTCAATAGAAACAATACACTTTATGATTTTGTGAGAATGTTTGATCTTAATTGTTACTGAATGTTATTTGGTTTTCATTAAACTGTAAGGAATAGTTATTCTTAATTTTGTGTTATCAAAATATTTAATAAATATGCTTTACTTGTTCATATACTGAATAATGTGCGTAGTGCATTGTCTACATGATTGTCATATTATAAAGTAAATCTTAGTAAAAATCTGGAATTTAAAATAAATGAGCAATATTCAGTAAGATGAGTTATACAAGCTCTCAAGGGCTTCCAGCCATGTAAAATTAATAATTCATGTTGTTACAAAATAGTTGCAGAAAATGTTTGGCTTCTACAGTGTTTCCATAATGAGTGAGTGAGAGAGAGATTTTGGTCAGCGTTCAACATCATGGTCCTTTGTGTTGGTGATGGG
This sequence comes from Medauroidea extradentata, assembly GCA_003012365.1. Taxonomy (NCBI): domain Eukaryota; kingdom Metazoa; phylum Arthropoda; class Insecta; order Phasmatodea; family Phasmatidae; genus Medauroidea; species Medauroidea extradentata. Next base: position 54,021 of record PNEQ01004961.1, on the reverse strand, counting down.
TGACGTGAGGTGATTATGGTGCAGTCTCTGAATTAAAGGGTGGGGGAAACTGGAGATACCCGAGAAAACCCATCGACCAGCGGCATCATCTGACATGATTCCCACATGCAAAAATCCAGGGACAAACCCTGCTGGAAATCGCCTCGGTAGGAGGCAAATGGTCTGACCATTCAGTCACCGCGGCCCCCATAATGACTTGTCAAAGTCAAAATTTGCATGTTACTGGAGCATACACCCAACAAAAATTACCAAACTTATAGACATTAAATAATTACAATGAAATTGACGTGGTTAGAAACTATAACGAAAAACATAATTTGAATTTTGAATGGATTGCGGAAAATACAGGGTTTGATTTCCAGCAAGGTTAAATCTTTAGTGCACACTTTATCCTGAATGACTTATAGGCTGTGCAGTTAGTACATACTCCTTTCTTGATAGGTATTTATTTATCTGGAACTACTGTACACTTCAATGTATTTCTTTAAATTGTTTGTAACAAAGCCTGTTGTCAGCATGTGTGGTGATTGAGCTGCTCAGTAACTTATTGTTTGTTTTTCCTGTAGCACTGGTGAAATGCCCACGCAGTTCAGCGATGAAGTCATGAGGCCGGCACTGATAGCGTATTTCCGCATTGGTAGACTCCACAGCAAGATCATCACTGCAGACAAGGCTGTGCAACTAGAAAACATTAAAAGCAGCTTGGATGCTTTTTCGGTAAATACAGTTATAATTTTTTTGATGCAGAAATTTATGAACTTTTTTTTATGGGAAAAGCATTATGTTATAATACATTGTTAGAGGTTGTCTTTGTGATTTAACAAAGTGTAACTTTTAAGATAAAGTTTTTCAAAAGACTGTATGAATTTAACTCACTGCGTAATGTATACACATTTTCAAATACTAATGTATTTTCAAACATGCATTTTGAGAAATATACATCTTTACATATTTAATATTTCACAGATGAAAAGTTATAACTTGAGCTACACAAAATTTCTTATGTATTGTTACAAGTTTAGAGGAGCACAAATTTTACATGTGGGCAATTCCCATGAGTTCTTTTGGGATAAAGGTTTTAATTATAAATAAAAGAGTTAAATTAAGTACTGGATTTAATAGCTCACAAAGCTACGAAATACACAAAACAGTAATAAACTATAACTCTCACAACACAATTAGTTATGCACACAATTACCACTGTGTCACAGACACTTTGACAATCACAGCACAAAAAATGTCTTCCATCAATTAATTAAACAGTACAAATCACAATAACATTCAGTCATGTATCCAATCAACAGTCTCTCTCAAATAATGACAGTGTACAACCTTAATAGTCCGCAGTGGTGATGAATAGCCGTGTGCTGCGCAGCACCCCGAGTGCACCGCTGTCTTAACTCTTGAGGTCTTCGGTTCGACTCCCGTCGCGTACCTCCTTCTTCGCCCGTCAGCCCGCCGCAGCAGTCCTCTTAGTTCGTCCACACTGCTCCGAAGGTAGCCGCCTGCCGCCTCACAGTATACTCTGACGTCACCAAGATGTCTTCACCAGTCTCTCTCCACACGTGTAGCACCTTCCTCTAGCACGACCAATAAAGAACTCTCCCCAAATGTGCCGATTCTACACTTTTATACTCTGGCCAAACTCCAGGGGTTTCCCGAGTTACATGGGTCCAAACATAGACATTTCATCATGTTTCGGATGTGACTGGAGTCACGTAGGCCGCTTCGCAGGGCAAAAACGCAGTTGGGACAGGTATGTATGACGTAGTTTCGGCGGGATTCCCACCATGAGAAACCCGGGCTTTGAGTCATGGGCCAGCCCTCAAGGTGTTTCGACACAGGCCTCATCCAGCCCGCCCTCAGAAACACAGCATGCAACAGTATGTTTATCTTAATAAATTGAAATATAATTTGTTTGAAGATTATACTGTAAAAATTGTAATACACTTTCATTCCTGATTTTAACAGTACCTCTATCATTGTAAATTATCTCGCCTGTGTGTAACACCCTCCATAATTCTGACCTCCATTAAATTAAAAATATAAGATATTCACATGTAACTCTTGCAGCATAAATGACTCCTCTTAAGCCATTTATTTTGCTCATAAACATAAAAACAAATCATAGTTGTCCAGATAAATTTTATTGAGTTACGTACGTAAATTTTTAAAATTTTTATAAAGTAAAACACTTCTTGGCCGCATAGCAAGCAGAGTGAAGTGTCTCTCGCTGCGTACTCTCCTTGCAATACTAGACTTTGTATTACATACAGCAGAGTGGAATATCTCCTGTGACAATACTCTTTGGTCCAAAACCTGTAAGTTGTCAGGCAACTTTGGCTAGATCAAAGTGACACCTGCACCCACGATTTGGTGCGGTAACCCCCCATAAAATGACAATAATTTGTAATATAGTTTTTTGTGTATTTGTTCTTTTTTGGTGTTTTTCAGCATCATAGATGTAAATAGGTAGTGTAACTCATTGCGAAATTCAAAGACTTGATTTCCAATTTTTTTTGTGTGTTCTGATGACTGATATGGGAACATAGTGGCTGCCAAATTTATTTACTATGTTAGTACATGTAAAGTAGCAATTTTTTTGTCAGGGCTGAGCCGATGCAGGTTTTTTACAGATATCGCAGATAACCGATACAGATACGTGATGAAATAAATAACAACATGAACCAACTCACGAAAAATACAATTTGTAAAAGTATAGACTATAGCGTGCACCATGAAGTATTAAACCAAGTTCTAGGGGGATAATTTTTTTTATACTGTATAAAATTGTACACTTGGTGCACTGCTATCTTGCATAAAAATTGACGGGCATGCACGGCTACTACAGACAAAACTTCTACAGCAGCATATATGTACTGTGCTGCACGCACACACACACACACACACACACACACACACACACACACACACACACACACACACACACACACACACACACACACACACACACACACACACACACACACATTGTTGGTAACTAAACAGCGCGCAGTACTGTGGCTCATTCTGACGGAGCTCTGAAGCACTATCACAGTCTTGGTTTCCACACTGTCCGCTGTGGCGCGCTAGCTTGGCTTATCTTCCAACTTGGCTTGCCCGCACGGCTGGGTAAACATAAACACATAAAAAAAGCGTTGGGAGGAAGACAGAGAATTAAAAGGAGTGTTTATTGAAGCGAAAGAGGCGAGATAAGAGACAGTTCCGCTACACATACCTATTATTACGATAATTTATCGTGACGTGGTTTGACTTTTCGCCACGCAGTGCAGTGAGCGAATTTAGTGGTCGCCGCTATGATTATCTGTATTCAATATCGGCAAAATTACAATCTGATATTTTTCGAGCCGATTACGTTAATATCGGCCGATGCCAATATTGCATATCGGTATCGGCTCAGCAATAATAAAATACAGTGGTACCCATTTTTTTCATTCCCAGATTTTACACTTACCCTCGGATTTGTCTGGTCCCTTGCAAATATAACAAAGCATATATTTAGCTCTTTTTACACTTTCCTGCAGTTTACACCAATTCAGTTTTTTACCAGGTCCCTTGGGTGATGTAAAAAAGGGGTTCCACTGTATGTATTTTAAAGGGTTTGTTACCAGGTTAGTGGTATCCAAATTGTTATTATTATTAAGGTAAAGTAGTAGTAGCCTACTATAATTTATTTCTGTCTGTGTCTGTGTGTCTGTGTCTGTATGTCTGTGTCTGTCTGTCTCTCTGTGTGTGTGTGTCTGTGTGTGTGTCTGTGTGTGTGTCTGTCTGTGTGTGTGTCTGTCTGTGTGTGTCTGTGTGTCTGTGTGTGTCTGTGTCTGTGTGTGTCTGTGTGTGTCTGTATGTGTGTCTGTATGTGTGTCTGTGTGTGTATGCATGTGTGCATGCGTGTGCGTGTGTGCGAATTATTTTTACATTTTACCCGAGAGACTTGTTTACATTAAGCAAAATGCTCACCAAGTATAGGGTTAGTCAGATAACTGCATGAGATAAACTTACAATGTTTGTATGTATGTACATTACATTACAAGGTAGGCCTACGAAATATTTACAAACATAGTAGTACACTATTTATTACAGATGGGACAATTCCACTTTTCTTATGAATCTCGATTCCAGCCATATTTTTCTTGATACTCAGATTCTCTATTATTTAGATTCAAAGTAGTTAAGAAAAATTAAAATTGTAAATAGCTGCAGTTCATTTAAAAAAATTTAGCTGAAGGCGATAATAATATTTAATGGTCTTTGAAAGAACTGTGCAATGGAAGTGCATGACTAGATTTAGTTGCTTGGACATACTCCATTGCAAAATAAATTACTGTACTGTCAAAAGAAAACTAAAAATAAGACAAAAAAACATAAGTAGATAATGCTTTAGTTGACAGGATACATACACAACATAAAATTCCAAAAATGGAATCGGGTCAAATAAAACAGGTTACCAGGGTGAAACCAGCTACAGAAGAACTGCAAACACACAACTGTGTACATCATATACTCTGCGAATGTGACCATATGTACATTGGTGAAACTGGCAGAGCGCTATCAACCTAAATCAACGAACATAAAAACAATTGCAAATGAAGCGTAACACACAAATCTAGACTGGCCGAACATGCACGGGAAAATAGCTACAACATCCTTTGGGAAGATTCTAAACCACTCATACAGGAAACAGACAAAATAAAAATAAGAAAATCAGCCTTTATTATTAGCAATAGCAATATTTTTATTCAATACAGTATTGAATTAAAAAATGTGGATCATGTTGATTAAGAGAGAGACAATTTTACAGCACAAAACAAAAACAAACACTTAACCCACCACAACCAATCAGGGTCAGTCTACGCTTGGCAACCAATCAGGAGACAGCTCATCTCCCATTGACTGAGCAGGATAAGGGGCTTTACCCTATATAAACCCATGGTTTTTCCAGTCTCCTCATCAGTCGCACTCATGTTCCTGAACCCTGTGTGTCTACCCGATGAGGGGAACAGATTCCAGTTCCCGAAACCTCGTTATACTGACTGTCTGGAAAACCTACTGTGTTTCTTTTTTGTCTCATCGTTGTGTCATTTGCTGTATTTATGTTAGTGTCCGATATCTACTGTGTTTTTGTTTTGTCTCACCGTTGTGTCGCATGTTAACTAAGCGTTTTTTTAAAATTAATTTCATATATTATCTGTTTGTTCCTTGTTCTATTTGATCTGATTCCTTTTTTGGAATTTTATGTTGTGTATGTGAGCTGTCTCCCTGGTATTTAAGGGAGTTTGAGGTAATTTTTTTTGATTGGTGGTTGGTTTAGGCCTTTTTTTCTGTGAGGTTTCGCCCCGGTTGACTGTGCTACAGCCTTCTCTTGCCCGCCGGACCTGCCACCCACTGGCCATGGAGGGGAGGGCCTGAGGGGTGAGGAGGGTGTGGTTCCACTGGCTGGCGGCAGGGGCGCTGTAGATAGGAGGCGAGGCGGGGGAGCGAGCTGCGGTGCAGCAGCGTGTCAGAGAGACAGCACTCTCAGATTGAACTTCGAGCCAGCATGTTCTATCGCTCCGAGTGGAGCATAAGAGTGTTGTTGCGAGCGGACATCTTCAAGGGTTTGTCAGAGTGTTTGGCAACATAGACCTTCATATGCCTAGTTGGTTGACTGGCTTAGCTGAGTATCAGGTGGATGTGTTCCCCTCGCAGCTTGGTAAGTGGGCGGCCGTGGGTTCGGGCCCATTGGATTTTTGGGTAGTAAGCCCTGATATCGAGGACTATAATTTCCTGGCAATCACCTAATTACATTTGAGTAGTCGATGAGAGGTGTAATTGCGCTACGAATGCTTGTTGAGAATGGGTCAATTAAGAGGTAAAAGGGAAAGACTGTGGTCTGACTTGTAATGTACTTGCTTAAAAGAGTAGCATTTTGTAAACACTTTAATGCACTGAAAATGATAAGTGCTGATTGCTGGAAATTGTCTGGTTTTCCCGCCTTTTGAGAATTTGTATAAGCATTGTACTGCCAAATGTATGTTCAATGAAATGGAAGCAGTAATACACGTGCTTTTTTTTTTTTTAAAATAAAGATGTGTTTCCTTTCTTTGCTCAAGAATGTTCATTTGTTCACTAACCTGCTTTAAGCATTTGTTAGCTGAATTGGTAGTCTTGTTACATTATTGCGTTCAGGGTGCCTCTAGTAAGGCTTTTTTGGGGAACTGGATAGTATAGGCCGTCGTATTTTGGGAGTAGTTGTTGCCAAAACTGCACAATTAACTGTGCGACTCTGCTCCCTTCTGGGGCAAGTGGCAAGATTTGGGCACATTCTGGAACAAGGAAATGTTAGTGTTATTTAGTGTTTTGGTATTCAGTTGCTTGGGTATGGTGTTCGAGAGTCGGTGCACATCTACGCATGTCTAAGCATGTCTGCATCGTCGGATTTATTGTATCGTCTTGTGCGGGCCGATTTGGTTATCTATTTGACAGAACGTGGTTTGTTGGTAGAGGAGGAAGAAACTGCCGTAGAGTTTCGCCAAAAGGCTATCACGTGGTTTAAAGAGGCGGAAGAATGTGTTGCGGATGGATAAGGATGTAGTTAGAGAAAATAACAGATGAACAAGAGACTTAGTTAAGACGTTACCTTGCATTGATAGCTGGGAAGTAGAACCCGTCTTAGATTTTTTAATTAAATTGTTAAAGATAGCAGTTCTAATTCAATTTTCTGAGAAAAGTTTATTGACTTGCGTTTTAGTAAAGTGTATGGGACCTTTAGCTCAGGTGTTGGCAGAGGTATTGTCAAATGACGACACCTGCAGTGTGGAGTGTTTTCGACAAGGCGTTTTGGATCGATTGTGGCCAGCTGGAGTTCGATTCAGGTGCACAAAACGTCATGTAGAACGTTTTCAGAGACCCGACAAGACATTTATAGCATACATTGAATCTACTGTAAATTACAGTAGGGCCTTAGAAGTGATGAGGGAGGAGAAGGATCAAATTGCCTTGATAATGGAAAACATTTCCCCTATGACGAGGGCCGAATGTAATTTGTGTGAGTATCCTACGACGTTGACGGAATTAAAAAAAATGGCAGTCGATGTTCAGGGTTGCGGAGATACGTGGTGGGAATATCAGACACAAACAGAAATACAGCAAACGACACAAGAATAAGATGTAAAAGAAACACAGTAGGTTTTCCAGACAGTCAGTGTAACGAGGTTTCGGGAACTGGAATCTGTTCCCCTCATCAGGTAGACACACAGGGTTCAGGAACATGAGTGCGACTGATGAGGAGACTGGAAAAACCATGGGTTTATATAGGGTAAAGCCCCTTATCCTGCTCAGTCAATGAGCTGTCTCCTGATTGGTTGCCAAGCATAGATTGACCCTGATTGGTTGTGGTGGGTTAATGTTTGTTTTTGTTTTGTGCTGTAAAGTTGTTTCTCTCTTAATCAACTCTGTTGACTGAAAATATTGCTATTGCTAATAATAAAGACTGATTCTTTTATTTTATTTTGTCCGTTTCCTGTGTGAGAGGTTTAGAATCTTCCCAAAGGATTTTGTGGCTATTTTCTCGTGCATGTTCGGCCAGTCTAGATTTATGTGTTACGCTTCATTTGCAATTGTTTTTATGTTCTTTGATTTAGGTTGATAGCGCTCTGCCAGTTTCACCAATGTACATATGGTTACATTCGCAGGGTATATGATGTACAGTTGTGTGTTTGCAGTTCTTCTGTGGCTGGTTTCACCCTGGTAACCTGTTTTATTTGACCCGATTCCATTTTTGGAATTTTATGTTGTGTATGTATCCTGTCAACTAAAGCATTATCTACTTATGTTTTTTTTGTCTTATTTTTAGTTTTCTTTTGACAGTAATTTATTTTGCAATGGAGTATGTCCAAGCAACTAAATCTAGTCATGCACTCCCATTGCACAGTTCTTTCAAAGACCATTAAATATTATTATTGTCTTCAGCTAAATTTTTTTAAATGAACTGCAGCCATTTAAAATTTTAATTTTTCATAACTACTTTGAATCAAAATAATAGAGAATCTGAGCATCAAGAAAAATATGGCTGGAATCGAGAATCGTAAGAAAAATGGAATTGTCCCATCTGTAATAAATAGTGTACTATGTTTGTAAATATTTCGTAGGCCTACCTTGTAATGTAATGAATGTACATACATACAAACATTGTAAGTTTATCTCATGCAATTATCTGACTAACCCTATACTTGGTGAGCATTTTGCTTAATGTAAACAAGTCTCTCGAGTGAAATGAAGAAAGAAAGAAAAAAAATTGATATATATATATATATATATATATATATATATATATATATATATATATATATATATATATATATATATATATATCAGTTACTGTAGGCTACTGTGGAACCCCTTTTTTACACTACCCAAGGGACCTGGTAAAAATTTGTGTAAAATGCAGGAATGTGTTAAAAGAGGGAAATATATGCTGTGATAGATTTGCAAGGGACCAGAAAAAACAGAGGGTAAGTGTAAAATCTGGGAATGTAAAAAATGGTTACCACTGTATTTTATTTCCATAAAAATTGCTACATTACAAGTACTAACATCGTAAATAAATTTGTTAGCCATTATGTTCCCTTATCAGTCGTCAGAACACACAAAAAAAAAAAAATTGGAAAACAAGTCTTTGAATTTCACAGTGAGTTACACTACCTATTTACATTTATGATGCTGAAAAACACTAAAAAAGAACAAATAAACAATATTACAAATTATTATCATTTTATGGGGGGTTACCGCACCAAATTGTGGGCGCAGGTGTCACTTTGATCTAGCCAAAGTTGCCTGACAACTTACAGGGTTTGGACCAAAGAACGTCGTCACAGGAGATATTCCACTCTGCAGTATGTGATGCAAAGTCTAGTATTGCGAGGAGAGTATGCAGCTACAGACACTTCACTCTGCTTGATATGCGGCCAAGAAGTGTTTTACTTCATAAAAATTTACGTACCTAACTCAATAAAATTTATCTGGACGACTATGATTTGTCTGTATGTTTATGAGCAAAATTAATGGCTTAAGAGGAGTTATTTATGCTGTAAGTGTTACAAGTGAATATCTTATATTTTTAATTTATGGAGGTCAGAATTATGGAGGGTGTTACACACAGGCAAGTTAATTTAAAATGACATAGGTACGATTAAAAATCAGGAATGAAAGTGTAATACAATATTTACAGTATTATAATCTTCAAACAAATTAAATTTCAATTTATTACGACAAACATACACAAGAAATTTTGTGTAGCTCAAGTTAGTATATAACTTTTCGTCTGTGAAATATTAAATATGTAAAGATGTATCATCAAACGTGCATTTTGAGAAATATACATTAGGAAGTAGATGCGAGTTTAAAGTGTTTTACTTTATGTATTATGTTGGTAGTCTGTGGTGGACTACTGCAGTAAGCACAAGTCTGCGAAGGAGCATCTGCCGCTGGAGTTGTCGGTGTGCGAGGACATGGTGAAGCTTCTGCCTGTCAAGTTGCACAAACTGCAGAGAGAGTTACAGGAGCAGTAAATTACTTCATGTTGTACGCTTTACACTCGTAAGTACATTTTTGAAGTTTTCTGGCAATGGTGTGGTGGATTACTCTCAACCATACAATAATGTTTTTATCCCACCGCCCTTTTTTTTTTTGGCTTACTATGTATAATTTTTTTTGTTCCACAAATATTGTTTACTTTCAATTTTTACGTGTCATTTGGAGCACAAATTTAATCAATATTTAACTTTTTTTGGTATAATTACATTTTTTCCTTGCATAGTAATTAGTTATAGAATGGAGGAAATTTATAAAATGTTTATTTTAAATGTATACTACAATATAATTTGGCTAAGGCTTCATTCAGTAGAACCCATATCTAATGATAGCCAATAAAATTTCTCCATTACGCAAGGGAAATCATGCCGTTCACAGTAAGGCAAGCACTTATGAAGCTTCACACTTTTTTTTTCTTCCAGTGTTTTTGTATCATTCTGCCATGCTGAAAGTGAGGAAAAATCATAATTTTATATTTGTATGAAATAATGCTAGTTTGGTAGACGGTACCTGAGAGTACACTTTCTTCTTACAAAAAAATATTTAACTCAACCAATGTTCCCATGATGGCACTTAAAAGTCAAAATCTGCACATTTTTAGTTTTTCTAAGCCTTAAAAACTAATGAACATAAATAAATTAAAAATTCACACAAACTACATTTCACCGGCTACTGCTCAACATGTTTTAAAATTCATTTAAAAAATTTAAAACTTAGAATTTTTTTACTTGTCTATAGTATTTTAAAAGAAATACAAAAGCATTTCGTACTTGATTTTTAAACATGTCTAGCAGTGGCCCGTGAAATGTAGTTTCATTGTGGATTTTTTAGTTTATTTATGTTCGTTGGTTTTTGCGGCTTATAAGAACTACGTAAATACGTGGAAATTTTAACTTTGAAGTGTTATTATGGGAAAACGGGTTGAACTAAATTTTTTGTAAGAGGAAAATGTACTGCCAAGTATCGTCTGCTGAAAAATGTAACGCTATTTCATACAAATGTAGAATACATTTTCCCCCACTTGGATACCTTTAATACCAACACTACAATGTGAATACTATAAGTCTTCTTATAAAACTGTTAGCAGTGTGTGATAGTTACTTTTTAGACTGTCAGTGCTGCTTCAGTGTGTTATTTTTATGGTGCAGTTAACATTTTTAAGAGCAACGCATTTCTGGCTGAATTAAGTACCTACAATTTTTCTGATGGATGTAATAGTAAAATGCTGTAGGTTACAGTAAACTTGTGACCTACCAGTGTGGACGATGGAATTCAGGAAATACTGAGTGTCCGTGGACTGTAAAAAATTTATATTTAATGGCTAATCTGAGACACATGGGAATTTTAGGAAGTGATGACTCGTAGTTTTTTTTGTCAGTTGTTGAGACACTCTTATTTTAAAGTGTTAATGCAAAAATACATTTAGTGGTACAAATTATTTTTACAAATCCACACAACTCACTACACTACAAGGTGAATTATTAGAATTTTATTGTTTATTTACTTATTTGTAGCAGCTCTGCCTTCAAAATGTTCCTATAAAATTCCATATTTGTCACACATTGTATGGGCATGTAAGTTTAGAAGGCCCAGGAAAGTAATAAAGATTTGAACGGAATGCTTGTCGGGAAAAATGGTATCCCCCTCCTCTTTCGCGACACCTCGCTCGCTTCCCTCTGCAACGCCGCTGCCCAGGCTCCCTTAGCACCACCATGTGTCTCACATCTCAGTTCCTTGTCCCCTGCTTCCCTCTCCAGCTCTATTTATACTGCTACTGTCCACTTTTATAATTTTACATACACTATGACTATAATAATGGAACATTGTTTCTATGTATCCTTGTTGCTCTGATGTTTCTTTCGTGCAGGAGTGAGTGTATGAAGAGCTGCACGCCTCTTTTTTTTTTTTTCCACATTGCTGTGTCTACGTTATCTTCACTCGCTACTTTCAGGAGTCGTCTGCTTATGTTGAACATGCTTAAAGTGTGAATCATGTATATATTTATATTAAAAGGTAAGCAAGTAGAAATACATATTTGTTAAATTCAGAAAGTTCTCCTATAATGTTGGCACATTGCAATATTTTTGTATAAAGTGAGTTGTAATTTAATTATACGTTCATGTGTTCACATACATTTGGTTTTTAAATGTAGCAAATTGGGGCTTTCTGTAAAAATTGTTAGGTGGTATTGAGTAATTGAATACTTGCATTTTTTAATTTGATTATCAAATGATACAACTCAATAGCAAATTAAATCCAAAATTTTATGTACCCAATATTATAACCCCTGGATTAAATATTCAAATGAAAAAACAGACTTTTATATTTTTCAGTTCTTGGGAAAATGACATCTTATGGGATGATTTGCTGCACATTATTTCTTGTATGACTATAATGTATTAAGCCAAAATGTGATTGTATACATGTACAAAATATATCTCACTAAATAAAATGAAAATTCACTTTGTATTAAGGTGCATTGTATATGTAAATTTTTACCACCTCCAGCTTTTCAATCAAGTAGACTTTGCTTGAAGATAACTAAAATGCATGTAATCCTCTGTAATATAACACTGCAACTTGTAATATGTCTGAAGTCTGATCGTCAGGCAGGTGAGTCTGAACACAGAACATATGGCCTTTAAAAATTGAACCACATCCCACTCTGTCTTTATAAAACCCATCTGAAAAGCACCATGAACAAAATGGAGACCTCAAGATCCCAGCTCTAATATATCTGGATCTTCTTCACACACCTTAGTTTTTTCCTTAAATTTTTTAATGAACAACCAATTGACATTTGGCACATCCATGGATGTTTGAACAATTTTGGATAGTTCAACATTCTTTAATCCCTGTTGAAACCCTTCTGAGATCATCGGCTGTAGAATGGCCTAAAAATAAAAAGTTCCAGTACCTTGTCATTACTTATTTCTTGTTGACATCCCATACATGCATAGCTATTTCCATTTGTTGTAAATTTGCTACCCTATTAAATGATTCATCAAAGCACATAACAATGTGTTTTATGGATTGGATTTCACCAGTAAGTTTGTGAAAATAATATGGCGCAAGTCCGTAAGTAACTAAGTATGGGGTCTTGGTACAAGTGAGCTGCATTCCTTGTGCAATGGAACTATCTGGAAACATTTTAGCAAACAAAAAAATGCTTATTCCTTGCTGGCTATTAAAACTACCTTTTTTCATAACATGTAATACCTACAATATTTCTGCCCTTCTGACATGCTGTCTCCTTGAAAATGTATTTTATTTACCGTACCTGAAGATGCTTCTTTGATAGCAGCACTGTAAGATGATGTTCCAGTAGCCAATGTACAGGATGCTGGAGTGCTTGATGCTAATTCAGAATTTGGTGCTGTTGTAACACTTGAAATAATTTATTTCTTACATTATTGGCGATTTAAAGGCTTTGCTAAATATGCTGACATAGATACAGAACTACTGCCCGCAGTAACCAACTGTTTGTGGAATTTTCCGTCTTAATGACTTTTCACAGACTGCCAACCCATACTACTCAAAGAAAATACCTTTTTACACAAAATGCACTTTGCACTGTTGTCATCACCCTCAACACAACACAGCCACTTGTTCCAGTCAGGGAACAGTGATCCATCTAGCCAAGCAGGATTGAATTTAGACATCGTGAACGTCACACAGTTATCCACTCAGACTATCATGGATAATGTACAGTATCATAACATTCATTATTTAATCAGGGTTCCCACAGAAATATTAAAATGAATA
>PNEQ01004961.1:14121-40568 GCA_003012365.1 Medauroidea extradentata | reverse complement strand
AAGACCAGAAAAACTATCACGTAAAAAAGGAAAAGTGGCCTTCACAGCAGAAAAAAGTGCAGGTTGTGAAGAGAGAAGTTTAATACTGTATCATATTCAGAACATTTTCACTGACTTTCTACTCTCTTAGGGTCATTTTCCCTGACTCACAGGGTTTCAAAACATGTTTCCCTGACTTTCCCTGACCACATTAATTTTCACTGACTTTCACTGACTTTCCCTGAATTTCCAGGTCTGTGGGAACCCTGTTAATTGCTTAGTCTCACAAGGTTCACATTATTTCATTGCACAATTAAGGAAACTGGGCTTGTACACACCCATGAACGTAACCTATATTTATTACGAAAACAATAAAAAGACCGCCGTTGATGTCTTGTGGAAAAAAAAACTTCCCACTGTTGATTAAAATATTTTCAAATATATTTAACTACTACTGTAGAACACTGACATAGTATCACAGAAACTATTTTCGTGGTGGTGGTGTGTTTGATACGTAAATATATCATCATGAAACCATACTACAAACAACACAAATCATCGTGATACAAAAACACAGTCCACAGCTGCAGCACTTGTTGCAAATATACAACTGTAAACCCTCGATCTAACGACATCGCACGGTGCCAGGAAATTGTGTCGTTTGATCGCCAATGTCTTAAGTCCTGAGGTAACCACTTTTTTGAACCCCCCCCCCCCTTTTTTTTCCCAAAACAAAAAAAAAATATATATTTTTTTTCTAAAATCTATGTAGAACAATTACAAACTTTAAAAAAGTTTTCATTGAAATTATATTTTAGTATAATGAAAAGGGTGTCTTCCAAATAAAATGGTACCCCACAATCCCCCACCGTGACGTGCGTGGCAGAGCGGCGTGCTGGGTCTGGTCTGGCCGGACCGCTGGCCTTGTCTTACCTGCAGGCAGCTTGTGCGTGCGTGATTCATCCTGCTTATCTTGCGTGAAGCACATTCACACCACAACAGTACAACTCTTATTATTTCCGTGAATGTATACGGCAATGATTTTTAAACCTTTCAGTACAGCCATTGAATATTTTTTTTTATTGTGCAAGAACTGTTACAGCCTGTCGCCATTATTAGCATTTACGCGATACTAATAAAAGTATGTAAGGAACAAACATTAAAAAAAAGTCTGTATTTTTAAAAAACTCTGCCTATTATAAACGTGAATTTAGAGCCACTCAAAAGGGCAAAAAACGGACTTTTCAAGGTGCTGTCACGTTTAAAATAACGACTGAATTACTCGTCGCAAAAAGTTGTAGGCCTATTGGAAAAATTACGAAACTATGCAAACGCACCAGTTTAATGCTCTGTACTGCGAATAGAGGCGAAAGTGGCTCTTGGCGCGCTGGCTGCAGTCGCTCTTATTGCTCCACTGTCCAGCGAGCATAAAACAAAAACCTTATCTATCAGCCCACATGCCGCACACGGCGACCGGACTGTTGTGTTTGCGTCATAGGCCGTTTTTACACCGAGTGCTTTCATAGCCACATGACTAGTGATCAATAATACAGCGGAAGTTGTCAAGGTCAAGCCGATCTCAATTCTGCAGCTAGAGAAAAAATACGAGATAACGCTGGATTTTTTTTTCTTTTATGGACTGCTGGTCTTTTTTTTTTGTCGTGCTATAATGAGGGCGGAAAAAAACAGTGTCGTCTCTTCTACCCCCATCCTCCTGGGCTATCACAAGACACTGAAACATGGGAGAGAGTCGCCGAGTGGGAGAGGAAAAACAAACACGTTCCTCTGCTTTATGGAGCTACAAGATGCTCTAGTTGCACGTGACTATCAGACAATCGACAGTTCATGTGCATGCACGCAAGCACAATCTGGCTTGTTCGTCAGGCAAGGGGGGGGGGGGGTTGAATGTTCATTGGCTGGCGTGGACTGCCAGGCGGGATTGTATCTATGTTTAGCGGCATGTTTCTTAAAGCACAGCACTCACAAAGGAGTTTGCAACATGGACGATTTTCCTTAAATTCTCCATTTTTTGACCCTAATTTTTCACGGTTCCTCAAAAAAAGGTTGTAAAGTACCATTGCTATGCCACGTCGCATATCGAACTGCATAGCTGAGATAAGGACACGTGGAGAAGTGTGAGAGGGAAGTCCAGGCAGGAGGGTGCGTGGAGAAGTGAGGGAGAGCATTAGGAGATAAGGCAGCATTAGTCATCACGTCTCACGTATGTCAGTGTCGCGCGGGTGGCCTACGCACCCGAGACACGCTTCAACTATATTCCAGCTGAAGTTTCTAGCATTTTTAAACAGTTTTAGTTTGTTTCCCAGCTGCATATTACTAATTTGTGATAACTGCATTATGTTATTATTTAATGTACGCATAATTATTTTTAATTAACATTTTACTGTGATCTATTTCACTTTGCTTAGCTTTGATAAATTTTTAAAATATTAATTTTTCCACGGTTTCTGGAAATTATGTTGTTAGATTGCCGATGTCGTTAGATCCGATGTCATTAGATCGGGGATTTACTGTAAATGAAAACACGTTCACTAAAATTTTTTAAAAAGTTCCCAGGGTACCGAATACTCAAATATTACGACAAAAACCGGCAAACATTTCAAACTCTGATGCCGTCATTTTCCTCAGCTGGCTCGGCACAGTCCGGTGCCACCTAGCGTTTGATAAAACATCACGACACAGCTGTATAGTAAACCAAACTTTCCCGGGACTCATTACTTAACATTTTGATTTACATGTACGACTCACACCCCAACTTTCCGATTTTGTTTTTGAGAAGAAATGTGCGGGTGGTACATGGGTAAATACGGTATATATTGGGTCACCACAAAGAATTTCCCCGAGTTTTCCCTGTGTGTCACACACATTTTAATTTCCCTGAATTATCCCAGTTTTCCCAGTTTCCTCGTCGTTTGGAACCCTGTGTTATCCAAAGGGTACTTAATCTAAAATATTGTGACCACACATTGCATCAAAGAAAATTGCCTGATTTCCTCGACAAAAAATCAGACATTTCCATGATTTATCACAAGCATAAAAATTAGGTTAGGATTTCAAGTCCTTACTAACACAATTGTGTTTCCAAGCCAGCAGACTTGACAGAAGTTAAGCAGAACAAACAATCTGACAAGAATAATTACATCTACACGACTACGTAGTTTCAATCAAAAATATATAGTGAAACTTTTTTTTACACCACTCAAGGAACCTGCTAAAAACTGATTTAGAATGCAGGAATGAGTAAAAAGAGTGAAATTTATGCTGTGAAAGATGTGCAAGAAACCACAGATAGCAGTTGTAAAATAAAGGAAAGCGTTAAATATGGGAATGTAAAATAAGGGCTCCACTGTAATAATGCTCTCAAAATCCCATTATTTTCCATTCTTTTATGGTAGCGTAAACTTCCCAGATGGACCAAAATTCCCTGCAATTTCCCAATATTTTGCAGGTTGTCACAATATTTTTTAAATTTTCCAGGTCTGTGGTTATTCTGTTAGAACAATATTATTCACAGAGAACTTCAGAAACTCTCCTGCTTGTCCCACCAACTTAGTTTATGCAAATAAGTCTTTTTTTCTTAGAGGAGTTGTTTTATTTGCCTTCCCCCCCCTTTTTTTTTGCCATAACAAGGAAGCTTTTAGAACTATGCTTCATAGTGTTTTGAAAACACAATATTAACTGATTAATATTGTATTCATGGGCATCTAGAAACCTTTCATTATAAATTAAAAATGGTAGTCTCAAATACTTTTTTCTGAAATTAGACCATTTTCAAAAATGTAAGCATCCGACAATACCTTTGAATGTGCTTTACCTTGTATGAACGTTTTATGAACCATAGGAATTTATATTGCAACCAGTTCGATAGTGATGGACCTTTAACCAAAAATATTGGTAATAAAAATGATGTACAAATATATATATATATATATAACTTTATTGACAACAATTTTGTATAATAATTTGATAGATTATAAAAGTAATTATAATGTGTGATTAAAGACTTGTAGTAAAAAATATTAGCTATATTAAAAATTAAAGACTTAACGAACACAAACATACTAGGTAGATAATATCAAGTTCAACCAGACTTACAGTACGTTAAGGCGGTTACATTTAATAAAGGCGGTTACAAGGCACTGGAAAATTTGCCTTTTATAATGTTCCTCATTAATGTTACTTCAACCTATCTTACATCTATTAGACATACATAGAATCCAAACTTTTGTTCATTACTTCTCATGAATTCGACTTCTATCGAACTTTGATAAATGCATATCAAGGCGATCTGTTGAGCAAAAATTGGCTCTTAATTCTTATCACTTGTGAAACTTCTTCCTTACTTACTAATATTAAGGCATTAAAGAGTTAAGTTCTGCAAATAATTAACGTCGAGGACTGAATTATTAAGGCGGTCTCAAAGTGAAAGTTGGTCCTCTAGTGACTTACCACATAAATATTAAGAAATCCTCAGAATAAAGGAGTGTACTTAACAACTGCTCTAATCATTTCAGTCTACTTTAAAGGTGTAGGTTAAATCTGGCTCATGTACTGCACAACCTCAAGAGCACAGTAAACTTTCCCATTTTGCTTGAATTGCTTGAATATTTTTTTTGTTTTTCACCCATTGTGTTCAATATTGCAATCTGGGCTTCCAATTTGTACTTGTGCAGGCCTGAATCACAATGGTTCAGGGAGACACTTATGTCCTCACAAAGAATGGTGTGTAGCTTCCTGGTTCTGCTTCAGGCAACTGGGAAAAATACAAAACTGAAAATTAGAAACCATTTTATGTGAAATACCGAGAGCAAACATTTTTGGTGAAGATAAAAAATAAATAAAACTGTTTCTAAAAAATAATATTGAAAGAGTTTGGAACATGTCTTATTTGTATTAAATCAGCTTTAAAAATTATCTGTTTTCCACATTAAAGTTGTAATTTTTACCAGACTTCTTTCTAGACCTGCACTTGCATACGTATGTGTGAATGCACATGCACACTTCTGAGCACATTTCTTTGTAACACCCAAGTGCACTTGCTTGTTAACTAGAACTACATACCATTAATATTACATTTTATTACGAGGCCAGTATACAGAAATTCTATATTTGTACCAGGTTTTTTTCAGACATAAATAGTGACTAAATTTTTCTCTTGTGAATTTTTTTTATCTATCTGAATTTTTACATAATGGCTTGTCAAAGTCAAAATTTTTGTTATTTTAAATAAAATTATGCTACTGAAAACACTGTCATTTGTACCGGTACCAAATTACATCGAAAACATGCTTTTGAAACTTATTGCAGTGTTATTATGAAATAAGGAATTTTTGTTTCCAGGAATTTTTTTATTGACCACTGTGTAGTTACGAGCATTGAGTAGCTGTGATAAAAATATCAACAGTTAACATGTATACGGATTATTTGTTTATTATACTACAATTTTGCGTTAGTTTCCCTTTTAATGTAGTAGTATATCTTTTCACTATAGTCAAGATAAGTTGTGATGGTAACAAAACCTAGACATCACTAGTGATTAATAAAAAAAAAAGTCTACTATGGAAGTATTTTGAAGCAGGCAATGGATTCGCTAAATGTTTGCAATGGAGCAAACATTAAAAAATGTCTACAAGTTTTTCAGTCATAACTTGGATAAAAAAAATTGTAATTCCTACAACGATTTTACATTTTACCCATTAACTGCCCTTTTGTAATAAAAGTTATGTTTTGTTTAATTGGAAAAAAGAAAGGTTATTGCTTTCCTATTAATGATGGTTTAAGAGTTTGTGAAACAACCAGTTCACTCTGGGGTGAAAGTTTAAATTATGCAGGGCTTTCAACATGTGAATATGAACTATCTGTAAGAACATGGCCTTAGACTAGGGCATATTTGAAGTTCATTATGTTAAATAATTTTAGGCCAGCTTAATATTTAGACTACCAAATAACTTTTCTTTTCACACATTCATGTTTCACACCTAAATTAAAATGTACATGTACTTTTGTTTCATGGAGTACATTTTTTTTTTTTTCAATTAGGGACCTCTTCACTAAGAAACCATCTATCCTTCATCTACTTCAACCTATATCAAGAATTCTTGAAGCAGTGAGATGAATTAAAAAAGGGGACTGCTTTACTGTCGTCGTGCACTGTAGCTTCAACATCAGGCTGTGATCCAATTAAAGGGCAGCAAACCTTATCAGGGTTTTTGAAAAGGAAAGAGATGCCAGCACACGGTAAGGAAGCTAAGACAATTAGTACAAAAATTGGCAGAATGATTGTAATATGTCATTCATCCTACAGATTTGTGGAGTTAATGCGTAATTTGAAACCTATCTACCGTGTGCCAGTGAGCACAACATTTACTAGACAAATTGTTCCCGATTTATGCAAGTCAGAAAAACAAAAATTACTGTTGTTATTGAAACAGAATTTCATTGATAACACTTCTGAAGATACCCCCAAAAATGTTGCACTGACTACAGATGATGGGACTTCCATGGCAGGAGACTGTTACATGTCACTCACATGTCATTACACACCTAGCTTTGTTTCTAAGTCAGTTACTTTAGGTATTGTACAAGAATCTCACACTGGCAAGAAACAGACAGCAATTGTGCAAAATGACAAAGCTGGTGCCTGCCACCTCCTGACCGGAAGAGCCCAATAAAGATTTTTATTATTACTGACAATGCCAGCAACTTACCTAAAATCTGCAATCAGTGGTACACACTACAACCACAGATTTTGTTTTGCCCATGCACTGCAGTTAGCCATTTTTGATGAAAAAACTTCCACACCCAAGGTCAAACAAGTCACATTAAATGCATGCAAAACTGTCTTAAATTACAACGTAAGTTCTACTGCTAGATTTATGTTGTATAGAGGCAGGATACCATGTAGTTACCTAAGCTCAAGTTGATTCACGATGTTGAAACCAGGTGGTGCAGCGAACACGCTGTGTTCTAAAGGTTTTTGCTATTGCAGGAAGCCATTGCTGCTGAACTGAGCTCATAAAATTGTGACCTAGATTCTCTTTCGTCAATTGAATGGCGGCTTGTTGACGGTATTGTAGAAATATTGAAACCTTTTTCATTTCAGAAGTGGTAACATGTACCCTACAGTTTCCATGATTATTCCAATGATTCATTGTTTAAAGGCAGCAACAATAAATTATGTGAAACAAAATCATGAAACTCCAGGTGTAACATTTGCACGAAATCTACTTGTAAAAGCTCTTACTGGCAGATTTCTATTACATAAAATGGAGGATATAAATGCACTGTGCACAATTCTTGATCCAAGGTGTAAATCTGCATTGTTTGATGATGAAAATAAACAACATGTTATTAACTTGCCGAACAAGACACTTCCAGGTATTACTGATGTGGAGCAGTCAGAGCATCCCAAAGTGGTACTACAAAATGACAGCATTGGGTCATTGTGGGATGAATTGGACAAATTTTCTCTTACTTCACAACCCCAAGCAAATGAATCCTCATAGAAGATGAAAGCTACATTGCCACACCATGTCTACCAAGATGTTGCAACCCACTTGAGTGGTGGGTAAACAACCACCATTGCCCAAATAGCGGACAACTACCTTGGCCTGCCAGCCACACAGGTAGCGAGTGAGTGTCTTCTCGACAGCAGGAAATACTGTCACCAGTTGAAGAGAACTCTTGTTACCACACCATGTATATGAACTTATTTTCTCCACGACAATTTAAAATGAGCTATAAATTTTTGTGTTCCAGATACTGTAGTACAGTTGTTTTTAACACATGCAAATATTAATGTGAACTTATTTTTCTCTCTGCCATTTTTAAATTAGTTTTTAATTTTTGTGTTTCAAATACTACTTAGTACTGTTAACACCATTAAATGTGTGTTATAAAAGTGACAATTCTCCTATCATATAATATAAACTTTGTTAATGTTTTATATTAAATAGTTGTAAAGTCTAAAGCTAATAATTATAAGCAAGTTTAAGAATTTAGTTAGCAGTAATTTTTATTCCTACTGTGAAGCGACCAGCTTGAGCTTGGGGTATACTTTTTTGAAAGTGTCAGTTATACCGCACGTTTTCTATGATTTTTGCTTCAAGTCCATGGTGGTGTTAAGTTTGATAAGTGATGCCAGCCAGTCTTACTGACACTTTAGAACAAAGAGCTAATTAAGCATAGGGCAGTGAATATGATGCCTTTATTAAACACGGGAACCCCAGAGTGTTGCCCGGCCACCCAACTTTAGTTTATGCAAGTCCATTACCTGTAGATAATTAGATTGCTAGTTGTTATACAACTGTAAGTTTCAAGAATATTGTTTTAGTAAGACTTCATATGTTGTTTTAAGCCTAATGATCGATTAAGAAAAGTCTTTTGGTTAATTAATTTAAATATAAAACTGCTATTGGGCCTGGCAAAACAGAGTAGTAAAAAAAAAATTGCATTTGAATGCAATTGCTAATGAATAGTCTTTTATTGTAATACTTTTAATGACAAATAATGTGTTCATAAGCCCTAAGTTAGAATTCTTCAGAGTTCTGTTTTCTAAAGATACGTGAATTTAAAATAAATTTGTCGTATGTGGACTTTTCTGAAATAGCATAAAAATTCAAGCAACTTTGGACTCTTTGAAATTTTACGAGAAATTGATGTTTTAAAAGTTACGGCAGTTGGAAAGTTCTTGGTGTTTATTTTAAAGATACGTACGTAAAGGAGTTCGGCCAGCCCGGCCATGATGCCGCTGGGGCGACACCAATAGTGGTTCACAGCGACACCAATAGTGGTTCACAGCTGTACTGCTGGCAATGTCTGATGCCAAACCTTTATTTAATATAGTATTGTAATAAGCATCTAGTAACATAGTAAGATACTTCTTTGTGCTCAGCGGAATTTTGCCGTTTTTTTCTGAGATTTTAGTTTATTTATTTTATCTCACTACAATGTTATAGAACATTTTACTGGAAGGTAAGCCGCCATGACATCTTTGGACGCCATTGTGATTGTCGAAGCTGGTCACTTTGTTCTGGACGGTCGAGGGAAACTGAAGTGTGTGTTGAGTTGCGCGAGCTTGGCATGTGGTTAAGAGATAAGCTAGCCAAGAGGCGTGGGATGAGAACCATGGGGCCGCGATGGAAGGCGGTGAAAAGACTTAGTAACTTTATTATGATATAGCGTATTATATATGTGTGTGTGTGTGCGTGAAATTACGGCAATGCCGACCGCATGGCCGGCCAACTACCTGTTACAGAGGTTATGCTTTGGTTCGACATGTGCTAGTTTTCTTTCATTTTTGTTTCATTTGGTTCAATTAATTTTTTGCTTTATTTCATGTTGATGTGAAAGAGGAAGTGTCTGTAACTATGTAAGCGCAGTTGCGTTACTTTTGGAAAACAGATAATACAAGAGCAATGAAAATTTTGCAAAGAATAAAAAAAGAAAAAAGAAACGACAATCTGTAATACTACATAGTTTACCACACTATTTACTTCCTTCAGTCTTCTCAGTATTCTTATTTTTATTTGCACATCATCGTAACCAGACACAAACGTACAACAATACATGTTGGTCTTCAGTTTTTGGAGTACTGTATCAAAAACACTATCTGGAGGTAAAGAGTTTTGATTCTTAGCCCGGCCATCCTGGTTTTGAATTTCCGTAGTTTTCCAAAATCACTTCAGGGAACGCTGGAATGGTTCCTAGCTATTGACCAAGGCAGATTTCTTTCCAGTTTCCTGTGTGTCCAATCCATATGTTTAATCTCTTATGACACACTGCCGGGAAGACATTTAGCCCTTACCAGCCACCAGCTTGGCACTAAATTTCGGTTGAATTTTTTTAAGATTAAAAATTTAAGCAGTCAACAAAAGTTATTTAGTATTTTGATATGTAATCACGAAAATCAGCAAGATGCTTTATTTATCATCTGAATTATTTGTATTCACACACTGCCACAAAAAAATCAAGTACCAAAAGTCACGGCACTGTTACAAGGAAAAGGCATTTTCTTAGGTGCTTTCCATTGTGTTATATTTCAAAGTGGAGAAATTTACTTCATGAGCAAAGATATGTTGTATATTTGTGTAACTATCTGATAATACTATGTTAATGATATTTTAACAAACATAAATTAAGAATTTGAGCTTATTGTTAGAAACTGCCAAGAACTAAAACATTAAATAAACGATCCTCTGTGCTGTTTTTCATTATTATCTCATAATGCCTTTAAAGTACAAAACGCACTAACTTTGTTACATGAACGATAAAATTAATGTCAGGGAAAAAAAGAAGATGCCTTCTCAACCTGTATACTATTATCCCACCAATAATAGAGATAGAAACTTTCTTGTTCCGAAAGTGACAGCATATTGTTGTTCCAAAACTGACAGCATGTTATAAGTACCTTGTCTATGATATGGTCAGCTGCAGCAAGACGTATCCTCTCTGCAGTGGCCGGAGAGTCTAGGCGGAACCAGGCCTCCTTGCCAGCGTCCACTCTGGCGGCAGATATCGCCTCCTTGATGGCGAAGAAGATGGACGAGGCGAGGAACAGTGGTGGCTCGCCCACTGCCTGGAATTTTAGAAAATGCAGTATTTTTTTATGCTTTAGACACAGTGCATAAAGTCAGAGTAAAATATTTCATAAAACGACTACCTGGCAATTTCTTAAATCTAAGAGCTCAGATTCGGGTCTCTAGGAATTTAGTTAAATTGGGGTTCTACTGTATGTGATACAAATTATTATAGTCTACATATTTATATTGACTTTTAAAGTTTAAATATTACACTTGTGTTGGAATTTTTAACTTTTAAAATTTTTTTACCGTAATAGACTGTTTATTCTGCAGTTTCCCCTCCATCGACAGTATCCCTTCACATCCAAAATTGTTTCACTCATCCAACAAAATATAAAATAGGAGCATATTTTTTGTAGCAGTTGTCTATTTGCCAGGCTTGTAAGGTTGAAGTGTTGAAGTTCTCTTCGAATGCTTGTCAGTGATTAAATGATCTGCACAACTTTGTGAAGATAGCGACTTCAAAGTTGGTTTGTACAGCTTCCAGAAGATGGCAGCTTAATGACAAAAGAGAAAACTCAAGTACTGCTCAACCCCAGAAGCCAGGCATACAAAGAATGCAGTACATTTTACAGTAGAATCCCAATTTAATGAAATGCACAAGGGGCCAAAAAATGTTCACTCTAAATACATGTTTTGATTAATCCTACTTTAATTTGGTGAGGGGGGGAGGTGCGGGGGTTTAAAATATAAAGTCCTCGGGTATGCTTCATCAGAATAAAAGGTATTTTAAAAAAAGTTTGTTGGCCAACATTAAACTAGCACGGTTACCATCAACTGGTAAACCACAGTTGTGGAGAATAAAAAAACATTCAGCAAAAAAACTTCCAACACTTCCAGTGAAAACACACGTGGAGTGTGCACTTTGCGAGTTAGGCTGTGTGCACTCCAAGAATGTGGAGTGTGCACTTTGTGAGTTAGGCTGTGTGCACTCCAAGAATGTGAAGTGATAACACAGCCATGCCTTCTATTTTTCCTTCTGTCTCCTGCTCCTCCAAAAAATGCACTCCAAGAATGTGAAGTGATAACACAGTTGTGCCTTCTATTTTTCCTTCTGTCTCCTGCTCCAAAAAATTTACAAAACTCCTATGAGAAATGTTAGGATAATAATAATGATAATAATAATAATAATAATAATAATAATAATAATAATAAATAAAAAAATTTCAATGAAAACAGACAAAAGTTTGCAAGACCTCAATGGTAAAATAAATACGTGTGGCGTTAAACGCTTGGCACTCCTTTGACGAACTGGTTACAGCTTGGTAAAAATACTTTGCAATCAAGTTATTTTTTAGCATCAGTGAAAAACACATTGTTTATAGTAGTAAATATATTTTGAAAAGGCTGCATAAATAATACAACTACATATTTTTGATTGATACTCTGGTTTTATTGTGAGACATGGTGGAAAATAACTCTTGGACACCACTGCACTCTATCGGTAATAGAATTTACCTGTACAGTATTCTGCAGTGTCGCAGATTCTGACAAATGCAAAACAATAGGTTTATTCGAGTGATCTGCCAGTCTGCCAGTTTTATGCCAGTTCTGCTAGTAGGTGTTAATTTTACTGGAAGTGTTTTTTGGTACGCTGTTTGGGCAACACTAGCAGATGCCAGTTTGGCCAGAAATCGCTGTCAGTTCTGCCCTTGCTCGCAGAGGTACGGAAGAACTGGCAGCAACATAAAAAACATCACTTGTGACATTACACGATGCTGGTTCAAAAACAAACACACTGAGCCCCTCCAAACAGTGATACAATTTGTCCCCATTCGTAGCAATAAAGTAACAGAAACATTTTGCAAATTCTTTTTTTTTTCTGAATTAAAATCAATGCAGTTACGAACTAAGCCTAACAGATAATTTCTTAAGGGTGTTCAGGTGGCAAAAATATGTTATTTTGTATTTGCATGAAAAAGTGTTAGTTTTATGTACGTTACTTGTTACTACATTTTCCATTTGTACATTTTTTTTAGCTCTCTCAGTTATCCCATAGCGACAAAGTCAGTGTTTAAAAGTTATGGGAACATAGGAATAACAAAAACCAAGTAACTTACTAGAGTGAAATAGTTTACACTGAAACAAGATATTATGGACCATTTGATAACATTTTAAAAAAACATACGACAAAGTCCTTTTGTTTGTTTTAATTGGAAAGACTGGTTATATACACAAATTCGAAATAAGTGACAGAACACTGCACTGTGTTGAAACACTGTGGCACTTTTAGACAGATGTGCCAGGCCTCTGTGGCTCAACAAGGTGACCACAGTATACATTTTAAAACCAATTATACAAAGATGCCTTAACAGTGTCGCCACTCTGCTGGCAAGGGGCAGTCTATGTTTCTCTTCAGGATGCTACAATGTTTGGCTAGCGAACATGATTTTTCCCTGAAGGGGAGGAGAGGTTGCTAGGTGTCCCGAGGAGAGTGGTTTCCTGGGGCAGTCGACACAACACAGTCTCTAACAGCAGAATGGGAAAATTCTCACTTTATCATAAGAGGAGGTAGGCATGCTATACACTCACCTTAAAACAATTCCTTCAGGAGGCGGTGTTTGTAGTCTGATAAACGTTTGGGTTCGGGATAACCTTCCCTCTTAAGTTGCTGAACAAGAGGGTGAGGCAAAGGCGTAGGTTTCTCCAGCATTTTTATCTGACTTATCAAAGGCCTATGTATGCGTCGCACATCCCTAAGGATGCGGCTGAAGTTATCCCTTTTGCATTTTTGTGGTTTGTTTTCCGTATCTTTATAATGGCTGCAAAGTTCTGGGAGTGATACAGCTTTACCTGATGCCTTTTGGGGCTGTGGGATTAGGTATGTTGTTAGCACTGGCTACTACTGCCTGCCGGCGCTTAGCAGCGGCTTCTGTCTAGGCGACCTTCAATTAGCTCTCTCTCCTCTGGTGATAGGCCCGATACTGAGTGTTTAATAATAGATCTAAGTACATATAGAGTTTAACTGAAAAATTAAACTAGAAAATCCACTTGAACGATTTATATTGTATCTCAATCTGTACAATTTCACGAATCACTGTTTACACTGGCACTATACAATACTGATCGTTGCACACAATGTTCACTACTACACTTTACTTGACAGCGTAGTCACTTATAAAGGAGCCCCAGAATTCCCATAGATTAACTGAACTTCCGCATCTGACAGTCATAGACATACGTCTCGTGGCGACCAGATTAATTCGCGGGAGGGTGCGTTCCCTTGTAACTACCCGCCCGGCTAGGGCGCGTCTCCTAAATGTGCTTTTGGCACAAGAACAGGTAGGACCAGGTTTAGGCTCCCTTTTCAGGAAGTAACCCTTTTGAGGTTGGGGGAGGTGCCTAGGCTTGCTTGGGGAGGAGACTTTAGCCCTAGACTGGTGATCTGGCTAGGCGAGCGCCCGCCTTATATACCCCTGAGGGGGGGGGGGGGGGCTTAAGTACCGTTAGTGGGTGGTGAAAATGGCTGCTGCAGGAGGGCCACTTCAACACCCACAAATCTCCCACACTCTGCCAAAAAATATGCTCAAACTTTCCAGTGGGGCAGTGAAAACGTCCATGTTGCCAAAAAGAATATAAACAAAGCACTAAATAAATATGTAAAATAAATATTATTACGTTTACAATAATTATACACACATTCCCTCTCTCCAAAGTTCATAATTCTCCGCCTGGCGTGGTTAACACGGCATCCATTTGTTGCGGCGGGCGTAAATATATGCATACAGAAACGGTAAACATAAACATCTCTAATTCTTTAGTTTTACGTTACGGCAAGACGGCTCACAATACAGGATTTAAGCGATCCCTTGGGGAAAACAAGGTAGGCCTAACCCTCAAATATTAATAACATACGGGGCCAAGCGTAAATTATATACTAAGCTCCTTGCGGGGTGCGTCTACAGGTTGGAGACTTTATATATGTTGACAGTTATTAACTGGGTGCAAGATTATTATTTAAATAAAAAAGAAAAAAATGAAATAAAATGGCATAGACTGGTAGGTTCAGTTACTCTACAGCACACACAATATTTGGACATGCTATCTGTTTGTCTATTCATACAAATTTGTGTTTCAATTATGATTTGCCTTATTTTTTTCACGAAATGGTAAATCTGAGTTTGTGAGAAGGCACTCTTGTGTTTGTTCATTTTTTCTAGAACAAGGGTCTGTCACATATACCGTCCAGAGGTATCCTTTTAATCAGAAACAGTCTGTACTGTGATTTACGTATAATCTCACTACTACGTGTACGGGATATTTAGAGACATTCTTGATTACTAGTGTTTTGTAGTGCACCCTCAGTGAGTATGCAGTTTACTGTAAAAATGTTCTGTAATTATTCTTCGCCAGAGAAAGCTGCTGTAAGCAGCCAAATGCCGCAATACGCACTTCCGCGATTATGTGTCATCCTACATTTTTGTGTGTATCTGTCAAGTACCAAAACATAAGTACTTGGCGCCAGTAGAAAGTGATTTAATCCAGGCCCGTTCAAATTCAACAGTTGTTAGCGAAAGGCGTCTAGCTCTACACGCACTGACTTAGTTAATTATTTCACAAACAGGTGGCATCAGAGTTAGGTTTTCACCACTTAGTTTGGAAGCGTTCAACGACGGTACTGGACAGTACAAGAGGAGAGCGTTGTTGTGTTTGTCCGTTGTGCAATAAATATGGGTTTCTGATAAAACACATTCAAAAGTATTAGAAGTGACTGTTTCCTCATTAGTAATATGTAAGTTGTTATGTGTTACGATCGCCAACATGAGTATCTTGATTTAGAAACAGCAAATTTTTTTTGTTTCATACACTAAGAAAATACGTTGCTTTTGTTGAGTGCGTCGTTGTTCATGGCAGTATAACTGGACAGGTTTGAATTCTTAAATTGCGTTTGTCATTATGGCGTGTTTTTTTTGTGGCGGTTTTGAGTTATAAATTCGATTTTCATGTGTACATATTTACGAGATACGTAACGGCAATAGTGCTGGTCGTATAAAATAGATTCTATGCACAGAAACCAGTAGTAAAAGACGTTGACTCGCAGGTATTTATAACTAAGATTACTAGTAGTAATACATTTTATTCAATACCCGTGTATTTAATGAGTAGATATTGTTGATAACATTTTAAGCCCAGTGTCATGTAGATGTAAACATTGTACAAGCCTATGTAAATTAAATCACGTGGCAATGTTTACGTTTACATACCGCGGAAAGATATAAACTGGCAGAAAATAGAAATTAATCAGGGCATTTTTGAGTGCTCACTTTATCCCGAATCACCTATAAGAGAGAGTGTTTTGTTTGTAATAAGGGAAGTCACGAGTGTCGGGGTGGCCATCCTGGTTATCTGCAGACAGACTCTGCCTCCCCCTCCACTCCTCTCCGGCCATCTCGGCACCTCGTTAACGGTACTTTGCCTACTGGACAGGTATAAAAGGGCGAGCTCTCGCCAGTAATTTCAACACCAGGGTATTGTGCTTACCCACAGTGCCCTGGTTAAAACCAGCACCCTCCAAAAATGAAATTAAAGGAAATAAAGAAAATAAAGACAGTTTTCGCCCCCCCCCCCGTAGCCCTACTCTTATTTCACAACTCTACTAACAACCTGGACCTTCCTACTTTTCGAGTGCCATTTTTATTTTT
The DNA here is from genome assembly GCA_003012365.1 of Medauroidea extradentata. Taxonomy (NCBI): domain Eukaryota; kingdom Metazoa; phylum Arthropoda; class Insecta; order Phasmatodea; family Phasmatidae; genus Medauroidea; species Medauroidea extradentata. The sequence goes on along the minus strand of PNEQ01004961.1, from coordinate 24,349 downwards.
AATGCATGTAACTGCTGAGTGGTTACACTCCTATTCTGTCGAGAGGGTTTTTACGGTACTATGCCGGTTTTTCCCTCTCTCTTCTTAGATTATGGCTTAGCTATAGGTACACTTAGGAAGGTAGACATGGCCCCAATTGCGGCCATGTCTGCCTAATCCCTCTCTGCTGCGATGCATGCCTCCTCTGCATGAAACTTCCCTCTAGTAGGCGTATGGGGCTCAGCCCTAAGACGCACTTATCCCGCTCCTTCCCCGGGCCTCTAACATAACACAGTAGGTGGTCTGAATAGCCACTTAAGCCCGCCAACCTTCCTTACACCCAGGGTTGTGGTCTGAATAGCCACCGAAGCCTGACAGCCTACCCACAGGGTTGTGGTATGAATAGCCACCGAAGCCCATCCCTCCTACCTGTACCTTTACTCTCGCCTAGTGCAAGGGAGACTCGAGGCATCCCCTAGAATCTGCGCAGGGATATCTGAACGCACCCGATTAGAGTAATCGCGGCTGCCGCGTGGCGCGCTGCTGCCGGAAGTGGAAGCCGGAAACAGGAAGCACAGGGCTCCTTGTATTATCTAGTGCAGTTAAATCAGTGTTGTTATGAGCCAGAGTGCAATCCAGCGTGGTTATTGTTTAATTCAGTGCATCTTGTATTGTAAATTGAGCCAGTTGAAGCAGTAAATTGTAACAGTCTGAGGATACAATATACCAAGTGAAACAAAAACATCAGCTTTCATTTTAGTATGAGCAATAATTTCCTTGAGTTACACATATCTCCCAAGGAGAGACTATCTTTAGAAGGGCAAAAACAGCAGGCTGCTCAGGAGCGCCATCGATCCAATCAAGTTGAGCCCGAGCTAGTTTTACTGTCATCGCCGATCAAGGGACCAGGATCAGACCCTTCCCTAGCTTCCTTGTGCCACTCCTACAGAGTTTAAATCTGTGCTGTGAGCGAAGCCGCTTGATAGCCTGCATTTGATTGTAGTCAGATCCTAAGGGCCATACAAAAACCGATCCCCACATTAATAAGTCCTGTAAAGTCGCCTGAGAGGATGCCACTGCAACATCAGAGAGTCCAGCAGTTTATCAACGAGGTTCGGACGGAGCCTCAGCCTCCTGCCTCTACCACTTCCGAGCAGAAGCAGCAACTCCTCCGCCAGCTATTTTAGAGGTGAGTGGTTTTACGCCTGCCCCAATTTTCCGAAGAGCGTTGGCCTCCCTCACATGCACTGCCAATAGGAGGGAGATCAGTGGTCCTCCTTCAGACGCACTACTCCATCCGCCACAGGGAAATCGTCTCTACCAGCTAGTCAGAGTAGTCTCCTGTGGTAGCATTTTACCTCTCCTTATTTGGCAGGTAATAAAGGCAATGCGAGAGATGTTAGGCGAGGCCAGTAACCTAAAGCTGCGCCGAGCCGACAAGGTTTGTCCGATCACAGCAAACACATGCAAAAAAAACTTCATTTGGATCACTTTTTGAACACCTGGGAGTTGAAATTTTACAGTACCCAGCATAACCAGAGTCAGTTCACAAACTTCTTGTGCCGTTTTCTATACTTATGTGTTTTGATTTTTTAACAATAAGTTATGACATCTTACTGGTGGAGCGTTGTTCATTTCAGCCAATCACTATGTGCTAGCAGTGCTGTTAGTTTTAGTTGCCGCCTGGGAAGATGGCCATTTTTGTTTTGTTTGCTTTGCATTTTACCGTATTTTAGCGAGTGAAAATGGTGATATCAAAAACAAATGAGTGAGTGAGAGATTTTTGGTCAGCACTTAACATCGAGGTCTTTAGCGCTGATGAGGGTTGACATGAGGAGAGTATGGAGCAGCACCGGAATGAAGGGGGCAAAGGAAACGGAAGATCCCGACCAACAGTATCGTCTGGCACGATTCCCACAAATACTAATGAAGATCATGGAATAAATAAATGATTCAATATTATGCCTAATGAACATGTGTCTATCATTTTTGGCAGTATGCTTTATAATAGCAGAGATGCTAAGAAAATTACACTCTTGTTATTCCCATGACATGTATGTCAATAACCTAAAAAATTGCTGGTTTATGAAAACATTCTGTTATTACAATTTTTTGTGCTATTATAAACTTTGGTAACGAGCTTCCACTGTTATAACTTGTCTTATTTTCCAACGAAATGCTACGAAAGTCGGGACCCAACTGGATGTTTTGCAGAAAAAATGCAATTTTAAAATTTGGTAATGGGGTGGGGGAAAAATTTGCCTCAATCGATTTTACAGAGATAGCAATTTTACGAGTATCGTAAGTGAAACCATCAGTATTCATAAAATATTGTGTATAGTGTAGTTATTTCATACATTTTGTAAATTTTTAAGTTTCCTAAAATCCTATCATTATATTGCTGTTTTAATTATTCCCAAGTTGGTTGAATCCAACTCTACTGCATACATTATTTTCAGTTATTGGTGTCTAGTTTCTTTCACAGGAACATTATAATAAACCCTGGTGTCTATGGTGACATACGTTGCATAGTGTGCTGCACTGCAAACAGATGTATGCTGGAATGTGACACTACAAACTTCTGTAATGATACTGACCTTCGAGGAGTAAACTGCTCGAGGGTTGGAGGCACCTTTAAGCAGCGACACATTGAACTCTGCAGGTATGTCGGCGAAGCCAGGAATCTTGTAGAAGCCCGGACCTCGAGTGAACACCGCACCTTTGGGGGAGTGCAGAGTCTCCTCCAGAGTGAAGAGGCCGTAGCCTTGTATGAAGCCTCCTTCCACCTGTCCTATGTCTATAGCAGGGTTCAAGCTCTCTCCAAGGTCCATCACTATGTCTGTTCGCAGAACCTGAAGTGGGAGGGACACAAGAATTATGCTCTTTACTGCTTTGTACACATTTACTATTTTCTGGGAGCACAAAGTGTGCTGCTGTTTAGATGTACATTTACTGTATTTGTTATTAACCTATCCTTTGATTTACTATATTGGCCAAAATATAAGGCGATCCCAAATGTAAGGTGACCAAGGTGACCTGTAAAAGTGAAAATAAAACAATACGAAAATATTTACAATCAAATATTGCACTAACTTACTGTCTTTCATGCTCCTTCCTGGCTGTTCTGGCACATGAGATTGTCCATTTTTTACTGTTTACCTTAATTTACAAGGAGGAAATGCCACAATAGTAATGAATCACATTTAAGTCAATAACTTATTTTAAGCTTCCATTTTACTAACTCTAGATGTCCCACTTTTTAAAAATTTACTAGTGTATTAAAAATAACTTTAGCAAAAAGCAAAGAATGCAGCGGCACCGCAACAAATCTACTGTCACTAGCAAGTATGGCTGTCAACCTGCCAATTACCTTGGACATGCGGCAGCGCAGTGTGCACATGTACATCATTTCAGTTTCCTGCCTCAAACTATTGTGCGCAGTGTTGTATGTCTAGAACGTGGAACTAAGGCAAATCCCAATTTTTGCATTCCTCATTTATGAACATCCGGTCACCTTACACTGTCCAGTACAGTAAAGTGGAATACTTGATTTGTCTTTGATCAATTAAATTTCGTCATAGGTAATATATGTTACATTAGCTTTTGCAAGCTAGGCTATTTATCTTTTATTATTTTGCTTGAGGGATTAACAAAATAGAATTTAAAAATATCCTTTAGGCAACCCAAGAGAAGTTAGATAAGGTTTCATCATAATGTTTACCATTTCTAAAGAAGCACGTGCATGTTATGGAATTCCAAATAAATATCTTTAACGGAGTACAGCAAGTTATTGTTACTTTTGTGAACATATTAACTTGAGTTTCACTGCATATGAACGTGTTTTATTTAAACATACGTTAGTACCTTGTAACATAGGCAATATATTATTTCTCAATATATACTGTAACAGTGCAATGCATTGTTTGGAGCATGCCATACTGTATTTCTTTACATTTCCCACAATTGTAAATCCAGGAACTGACCCTGTCAGGAATTGAATTCAGATCACCTTGGTGGGAGGCAAGTGCTCTGGCTATGGTATTAGAAATGATTTTGAATTAGGGCTAATAAACAAAATTCTACTTCTCAATTTAAAATACTGTATTCACAGCTTTAGAAATTTAATTTGAATAATAAACTAAAACATCTAGTTCAATATTTTAATTGTAGCACTGCATTTTCTATTTAGGTACCATTTCAGAAACCTAATCTACACTACATAATTTCCTCCACTTATTTAACAGAAACTTGCAACAAATATATTCAGAGTCTTCCAACTCAACTTTTGATCTGCACTTCAGCCTGACACACATTTTTTTTGTGAAACTGCGTTCCCAATGTACTAGTCAAAAGAAATGAAAATATTTCAAAGAAGTTAATGGAATACTTTCCAAACATTACACACATAAAAATTTTTTTCTCAGTCTTTTAATTTGGCTATAAACTGCCTACAGGAAATATTGCTGCCAATTTGTCACCAATAAAATAACAGTCACTTGCTGGAAGTAAGGTTAATTCTACTACAGGTTGAAAAGACCTATGTTATAAGTTTGGCAAGGGACAATTTCTACTGCTTGCACGCCGGTATAGGTAAGAGACGTAAACTGACCAACCACAGAGCTTTCATGAATTTTAAGTTGCATTAAGTTGATAACAGTCACATCTGGTTGGTTTTTCACTTTAAAATTAAATGAAATTACTTCTATCATTTCCAAGCCTAGTTAAATTTACTTTTACTACAGTTTCATAATTTATTAGGTCCCATAGTGACAGCAGCAAAACTAGTGGCACAGGTTCTTCCTGTGCCAAACTTTCCCATAAGGAAACTGTAATGTAGCAATTCTTATTGCAATATATCTTGCAACCCTACTACTGAACTTAATAGGGTTTATTTTACAGACAATTATCTTGTATACACATTCTGCCATAGGCACATTACACAGTGCATGTGAGGTTACGTCTAGTGTTACCTGACTTGCCAACATTCAACAGCAAGCCCTGTATCCTGAAACGTAATTCACAACATACTTCTAGCTACGTGACTAATAAAAGATGTAGCGTCTATAGGTTTTCATAAATTTAAAGATAAATTTCTAGATGGTTTAGTGGGAAAAATCAATTTAAGATATTCAGACCTCAGAACAAGAAAGAAAAAAATGGAAATATTTTTGTAAAGTTGAAAAAGGTAAAATTAAAATAATATCGATATTTACTTGCCATTAAATGCCAGCCAGATATTCCTACATTAATGATTAGCATTTAGAGTCTTTAACCTTGGTATATAGATTAAAAAAAAAAAAACGTTAAGTAATTGCAGTCGGTAGAGCAAACTGAATGAGTCTATTTAAATCATGTTTGACGTAGGTTAAATAAGTTCATAAACTAAAGCCAGGAACATTTAGTAACACTGAGGAGTGAAGCAGTGAAGCGTCTACCCTGCAAACCATATGATACCACATATGCAAGATGGTTTCACTTATCTCTTAATAGCAAACTATCTCTGTGACGTCCGCTGAAATCCCACGGTGGTTGTAACTGAAGACAGGCCTCTGACACATCTCATATAGAGTTGCTCCTCTCCTTCTGATGTCTTCCCTTAGGCCCTTGGACCCAAACGGCTATAGTTCATTAGCACACGATAATCGCGGAAAACTAATTAATATAACTTCGCGGTAGTCCCGAGTCCAGGCCCTCTTGCCATTTTCTTGACTCAGTCTTCACCACAGAGGCGACCTGAACTAACATCTCGACTTGGCTTTAATTCATTAAGATAAAACCTAGAGCCAGCAACGACCTCTCTGCTGCCGCTCTCCTCATCGTCCCTTGTAATAATCTTAATAAAATATCTGAAGCAGACCAAAACAAATCATTGTTTTCAGAAGCGTGTTAATCCACCAGCTAATCAGCACTCTGCAAAACAGTTCAAAACTTCGTGGTTTGTGCTATGAGAATGGATATCGGGATAGTCATAAAGCAAATAGTCAGTCGTAATCTAAAATGCAAATAATCTGGTCTGGCAAAAATTAAAGTTTACATACTATCATACAATAAGCAAAAACACTATTCTCAGTACACATATAGTTAATCTGAGGCCTAGTCAAAATTAAATAATGTCTCACATAATAACAAATAAAATAACACAGGAAAATAAACAAATACTGACACGTTACACAACACATTTTCTTTCTAACCTGTATTAGAATTAACCTTACTTGAAGTCCAGTATTGGCAGTAGGATGAGTGATGTACTGCATGTCGGTTCAGCACATAGCACGCAATAGTAGTGTACATGTCAGTGCTGCTTTTATCATTCCTATCCTACTCCTGGCCTTATCATACAGTACTACACTGCTCAAGATATACAACAACCTTAAGGTGGTTCACCTAACTGGCAGTTTAAAAGAGTTAAATGTTGGAAGCACGCTCAAGTACTAAACTGGTCCCAACACTGTAGGTTTACAAAATAAAACATTGCTATTTCAAACAGCACTTTCAAAATAGCACATATGCAGCAAATTAAAACTTGGAACCCTTCAACATAGTTTTAAGACCACTTTTTCAAACTGCAGTGTCTCAAAAGAACTAGTAACTACTGTACATACAAATTAAATTACGCAGGTGTGCACTGGAATTTTCCACGTTAATCTATACAATATCAATAAAAGGATAATCGCTTGCATGCCAGTCCAGTGTTATGTTGCACTTTGTGCACAGCTAGTATCTTACTTATTACTATGTTTCCAGCCCTTAGATGGGCATAAAATAATTCTAGGTAGACAGAACTAAGAGGCCTCCTTACGTGCACATGAAACTATTACTAGTAATGGATTGAGATTTTTCCTTTTACTTGCAGAAACTACTTAAGCGTGCATTACATTAAAAATCCACGAAAATGTCACCATTTCTAACCACGTTGCTATAAATTTAAAAATTCAGTGCACTTATTAGAAATATGAGTATCAGGCCCCTCAAAATAGCCAATTCATAGCCTCGTCCTTGTAGCATTGCACACTAGTTGAGTGGCTTGCATGTAAAGGTAATTCTGTCAGTGACACTCCTAGTCAAACAATAGACGGGAGTCATTTTAACTAGGCCTCCTCGTGCTATTGGTTGAATGTCGTAACATGCTCAAGTATAAAGGCAACCTCTGTCTCGCTCGTCTTGAAACTGCTAACCTGGTGGTCTCCTGTCAGGCAGTCAATCTCAACTTCCGAGCAGGCAGCACCAAACGTGTAGTATGAAAATGGGCAGCCTTCATTTTTTGCCCAATTATATCCAATCCCAGGAGTCCTGAAAATTGCATCCAAGATCACATGGAAATTAAAAACCAGTCAGTTTAACAACTTTTTTTTACTGTAAAACTAATTCGCCAAAGAAATTTTGATTCCCTGTGGGGTCAATAACAAACATCACAAATGTTGATGGGTTGGCCATTTTCTTAGGGTACTCCCATTTTACTAATGTTTGGTTTCACTAACACTCTAACTTCACCTCAGATATTCTCCTTTAGTGCTCATAAACTAATTTAAGCATTTGCCTTTACACTGCCCTCATTTGTATTCAGCACAACAGATGTAACTACATTAATTATCTCAGCATTGTTTGTGCAGTTAGTACTTTTTTTTTTACTAACAGGAAGTCTCTACTACTACTACTACTACTACTACTACTACTACTACTACTACTACTACTACTACTACTACTACTACTACTACTACTGTGTCTGTCATTCCTTAAATTGATTCTACTATGTCAATTATGGTCATTTGAAAATTTTTCTGTCATAATTTTAAAAAAGAAATTCTAATTGTAAATTAAACACATTCAGTAGCTATTAGAGTACTAAAAACTTTAAGTTCAAATGGTTTATTTTAAAAATTTATACAGAAGAGAAGAATACACAATCCAAGGAATCAGAATTCTTTCATGAAAGAGTGAGTAAGTTTTAACAGATATTTCTAATAAAATTTCAAAATGGTAAATTCAATTTTTTTTACGCTGATGTGTATTGTAAAGAACCAGTAACATTCTTATCAGTATGAATTATTTATATGTACCAGTTTAATGTGACTAAATGTATTTTTTAAAAAGTTTCATTGCAGCTGAGTAATACTAACATTTCCTCGTGAAACCACTGTGATTGTCATAATAGTGTCTGCATCTAGTAACCTTCAAAACTCGAAATATTCGTCATTAATCAATAGCTAATTATAATCTACAAGTCATAGTTTTAGCTTTAAGACACTACGAAGACCAAAAGTATTCATAGTGAGTTTGTTAAGCATCCAATTAAACATTCAATTCTCAGTATCAGTTGAAGAGAAGAAAAAATATTTTTTGAGATATCTCCAAGTGGTATTAAAAAGTTATAGCTACTGTGGAACCCCTCGTTTTACACTTCAAGGGACCTGGAAAAATTATTGCAAATGCAGAAAAGTATAAATTTCTTATGTTATGGGACCACAAAAAGTAGTTTTAAAATTAAGGAAAGTGTAAAAAAAGGGAGAAAAGGGGTGCATATGTTATGATTTTTAGGCAACCCTAGGTAAAGTGATTTTCTGTAAAAAAAAAAAAAAAAAAATTAAGCTGCTCTCTGACCAAGTTTAATTCTTGGCTAATTATTTTCTCTAAAACTGTAAATTCTAGCATGGTTTTAAATAAAATACTGTATATTGTAAAACAAATATCATGCATAATATGTGTACTGTTACTACTCTATGTTTGAAGACAAAGAGTAGCTTGAAGTAACTTTCTTCAGCTGAAGTTGAACCATACTTGTAAAATCCTGTCGCAGACAAGCTTACTCTCTCAAGGTACGCTTTCTTGACCCAATCTTTCCAGTTACCTTTCGGGTTCGCCTCTCTGAATGGTTTGAGTCGATCAGCAATTGTTTGGCACGCATACTAACAAAAGATAAACAGGAAAATATTGTCAAACAGAAACAATCCCAGTAAACACTATCATAAAAATGTAAAAAATGGTCACAGTAATGAAACCTACAGCCTCCCCTAGTTACCATCAACAAAACTGTTTTAATATTATCTTTGTCAAATGTTCAACATTTCAGGCTCAAAGCAGTTTTTTTTAAATAGTTTCTGGTTTGGTAGGGATTACTATTTCAGCAGAAACATTTCTTTCTAGGGAAGGTAAAGCATTTATATGATTTTATCTTTCAGACATACACATTTTATAAAAACAAAAATAGAATTTAATTCCTTGTTGCTATTTTTTTTTTGCAAGATTTATTTGGAATTTATGGCAACTCGAGATATTTGAAAGTAAGGCTGTGGAGACTACAGTGTCACCTAGTAAAGAAAATTAAGACAAGTTTCTATTCTATTGTATATTACCATGGTGTTTTTGTTAAAAATAAATAATGTACACGCATATTAACATTTTAAACACAAAAATCACAAGCATAGAGTAATGCGGTAATACATGCACCAAGATGTAAGCAACACTAACCATGACTGCCATTCCATTCAAGTCTGAGCCGGCACTTGCTGCAGTTGGTGAAGTGTTAGGAACCTTGTCTGTCGCAGTCTCAGAGATGTGGATGTAATCATGTGGTATCTCCAGCACTCTGCTAGCTACCTGCAAGCATACATTACTCAAGGACTGACAAGAGTCATTCCCAACATACTGTAGTTTTTGTGTTGCTGAATATACAGTGAAACCCTCTTAAGAAGTTTTCCCCCTTAAGGACGTTGGACCCGTAAAAATTCAAAATTTTATATTTGTACCAAACACTGTTAAACTTTTACACATCAGATAACATGTCATTTCCCCAAATAAAAAAAATTAGGGCTCATAGTTTTAGCATAATCACCTATCAAAGTCACAAAATGCAGTTGCGGTGTAGCCAAAATAATGAAAGATAATTAACTTGCAGAAACAAGCTAATTCATATCAATACTTAATAATGTGAACTACATCAAGACACTTTTGTAAACACAAAATGATAAGTTTTTGTATTTTTTAAAAATTGATGAAAATGAGTAAATTTTTGCATAACTGACTTTCGGCTACTACTGAAATATTCAAAACTAACTTTTGTCAAACATGTCACGAAATGCATTGATATACTGACTTTCAGTTCCTGTAATTTTGAATTCATTAGTTAATAACTTTTTTTTTATTTTGGCTGCACCATAATGGCCATTTCGTGACTTTGATGAGCGATTTTGCAAAAACTATGGGGCCTAATTTTTTTTTTATTTGGGGAAATGATGTGTTATCTGATGTGCAA
>PNEQ01004961.1:0-14021 GCA_003012365.1 Medauroidea extradentata | reverse complement strand
TTGTCGTCGTCCCAGCCCCTAGGCCTGGGTACTGAGACCTCCTTGACGTCAGCTGGGTTTTCTCAGCGTGCTCCCATGCATTCATCTCCCCCCCCCCCCATAGTGTTTGTTCTCATTAACAGTCAAATCAGTGTCAAAGCAGAGCAACCCCGGGTGTTAGTGTTCACTCAGCATTCCAATCACCCCCGTGTGTCAGTGTGCCTCGTGGCAGTGTTCAGCATCCCCCCCCCCAGCATTCAAATCGCCGTCGCACACATGACAACAAGAGGGATGCCACCCCCGCCAACCAGTTTTTCTCAAAAAAACCCTAACTTTATCTGAAAAATTAAACACTAATTTTATTGAAAACGTTTGTTTTTTATCAAAGAAACAAAAAAATCCAGTCGGGTACAGCTTTTGTCAAATCCTTCTGGAAACACCGTTGTAAAGTGTAAAACATGATAAAAAGTAAAAAACATTGTTTATTGAATATAATTTTCATGAAAGACAAGTCACTTTGAATTTAAGCACACTTGGTATTCTAATAAATGTGTATAGGATGCAAACAGTAGTTATTTCTTTGAACATACAGTGTTACAATATATTTTTTTGTGGAAATTAAATTTAGAGCACAGAGTTATCATAGAGAAATAAATTACTGGTGGAATTGTGTACCAAGATCTGGAACATTTTGTGTATGAAAACGGAACGTCTCAGGTAATCACACCCTACATGTCATGGTATAGTTGCCACATTTATCTTAACCAGTGGTTCGCTAAACGTACAACATTAAAATACAATGAGAAATAGTTCAGTGTTAACCACTGCTGTTATATTAATATAGTACAACTTTAAACAGACACAGCGAAACCGGCATTAAGTTTAATAAACTTATACTATAAAGCTCCACATAATTGGTTGAACAGTATTGTTGCATGCTGTGTTTCTGAGGGCGGGTTGAATGGGGCCTGTGTCGAAACACCTTGAGGGCTGACCCATGACTCAAAGCCCGAGTGTCTTATAGTGGGAATCCTGCCGAAACTACGTCATAGATACCTGTACCCAACTGGGTTTTTGCCCTGCGAAGCGGCCTACATGACTCGAATCTCGTCCGAAACATGATGAAATATCTAATTTTAGACCCCTGTAATGCGGTTATTCCCCGACTGTTTTGAGGAGTATAAAACCGTAGAATCTGCATATTGGGGAGAGTTCGCTATTGGTTGTGCTAGAGGAAGGTGCTATGATTGTGGAGATAGACTGGTGAAGACGTCTTGGTGACGTCAGAGTCTACTGGGAGGCGGTAAGCAGCTACCTTTGGAGCAGTGTTGGACGAACCAAGAGGTCTGCTGCGGCGGGCTGACAGGCGAAGAAGAGGTACGCGACGGGAGTCGAACTGAAGACCTCAAGAGTGAAGACAGCGGTTCACTCGGAGTGCTGCGCATCACACGGCGGTTCATCACCACTGCGGACTATTACGGTTGTACACTGTCATTATTTGAAAGACTGTTGATTGGATACATGACTGAATTTTATTGTGATTTGTAGTGTTTAATTATTTGATGGTAGACAGTTTTGTGTGCTTTAACTGTCAAAGTTAATTAACGTGTCTGTGACACAGGAGTAATTGTGTGCATACCTAATTGTGTTGTGAGAGTTATAGTTGATTACTGTTTTGTGTATTTCATAGCTTTGTGAGCTATTAAATCCAGTACTTGATTTAACTCTTTTATTTATAATTATAAGACCTCTATCCCAAAGAACTCATGGGAATTGCCCACATACATAAAGTTTGTGTCTCAAACTTGTAGCACTGGTGTCAGAAGTGGGATAGAGGTATAAAGTAAATTCAATAATTAATTCTGTGAACTGAATCATTGCACACAATTGCTATTTAATTAAATTGAAACACTTCATAAATTTTAAGTTTAAATTTCAATTGTAAATGTGAATGATTACAAGAAGAATGTCAGCTGAAATAAAAGCACTAAAAGCTCTCATTGAGGTATTGAGTGGCCAATTAAGTGGCCAAATTAATTCTGTTAGAGATAGTGTAAATGCAAATGTTGATAGTGTAAGTAAAAATGTAGATAAGAAAATAGAAACTGTTAGTAATCTTGTAGATAGTGTAAATGAAAATGTTGATAAGAAAATAGATAGTGTAAATGAAAATGTTGATAAGAAAATAGAGAATGTTAGTAATCTTGTAGACAGTGTAAGTGAAAAGGTAGACAAAGTGAACGAAGTGGTTGACAGGAAAATAGACGATGTTAAATAAATGGTGTACCAGGAAATAGAAACTGTAAACGAGAAGGTAGACAGCGTAAAGGAAGGATGGACTACATGAAAAATAGCATGCAGCAACAAACGGATGAGCTGAGGAAGGAGTGTCAGGAGCTTCTCCATGGTAGAGAGGGTGGCCATCTTGTTACCGGAAAAGACATGGTCATTGCTGAATCAGTACCTCAAGGCGGCGAAGAGAAGACCACGAAGTTTGAACCAGGCTGTAGTGTGATTCCCAACCAGGCAGAAAATGGGCTGCGACATGTTTCTGTATCTAGTGTGCCTTTGTCGAACATTGGAAAAGGAATTTCTGTCAAGCCTGCTCCTTACGATGGTCAAACTCCATGGCGAGAATACCAAAACCAGTTTGAGATTGTGGCAACCGTAAATGATGGTTGGTCTGACCAGCAACGAGTCTACTACCTTGCAGCTATGCTGAGGGGACCTGCCCTCAGTATACTCCAGTCGCTTCCAGAACAATAACGTCTGGAATACTCGACATTAGTTACTGCCCTGGAGCTGCGTTTCGGAGAATAGTACTTACGACATGCTCACCATGCCCAACTAAGAAGCCGCACCCAGAGACCAGGAGAGCCACTGCAAGAATTATGGCAGGACATTGTGCGACTCGCCCATTTGCCACTCGAGGGATGTCCAGAACAGACACGGGATATCATAGCTGTCGGCTTCTTCGTCGATGCCATCTCCGATGTAGAGGTGCGCCAAGCAGTTCGCCTGGCCGCCCCTAGGACTATGCAGGATGCACTGGCCAGAGCACTGGAGGTCGAATCTGCAAGAGGGCCATCAACTCGGCATGCTGTGCGGGCAGTCACACTGTCAGGCGACGAGAGAGACAACAGCCTAGAGAACATCCCAAAGAGAATGGAAACCACAATGAATGCAATTAAGAACAAATTCACTCCGATTACACCGCGCCCTCGACAACAGGGGCAATCAAGCTGTTGGGAATGTGGAGAGCCCGGACACCTAAGAGCCCAGTGTCCATCATGGCTACAGAAAAACAAAAACCAAGAGCAGGATGAAGCTGCCCGATCTGGCCAGCCGTCGGAAAACATGTACGCACTGATCTTAAGGGGCGAAGGTCGGTGACTGAGAGAGATAAGACCCCAGAATTTCTTCAAGTACGCTCAGTGAAACTAGATTTTAATGCAATCCTAGTGGAGGGCAGTCTGGATAATGTTTCTTGCCGTATGGTTGTAGACACTGGAGCAACCATTAGTGTTGTCAGACCGGACATCTTGGGGCCTTCTCCTCAGCAGTTAAAAGGCCATAATCACAGACAAAGCTTTCTGACGACAGTGACAGGCGAGACCACAACAGTAAAGGGAAAGAAAAAGGTACAGTTGAAGTTGGGTGACCTCTGCATCGAGCACGATGTGTACATAGTCGACATTGAAGACGAATGTTTATTGGGCCTGGATGTGTTGTGCAAGTTGGAGTGCTGTATAGATACTCGGTCAGGAGTACTAAGGGCTGGTAACCGAGAACTGGTGATGATGCCACGAAACGAACTGCCCTCGCCAACCAGTTACCAGGTGGTCTGTTGTGAGACAACTGTTTTGCCAGCATCCAGTGAGATTGTCATCCCCGCACTGTGTCGAGGCAATTTTGTGCGGCGTGTAGCTCTGGTCAAACATATGAGAAGAGGAAGTAGCTTACCTGATGAGGTGGTGGTAGCAAGAACATTGGTTTCGCCGAGTTCTGGAAATTTACCTGTTCGAATGGGTAACTTGTCTAACAAGCCAATCCAGCTTGAGGAGGGGGCCATAATAGGTGTGTGCAAACAATTCTCCCAAATAACTACAACCGACAAAGAAGCCATGAAGTCAGGCGACTTTAATGGGCCTATGCCCGAAGCACTCAAGGAACTACTTACTAGAACTGGAGAAAACCTGAACTGGAGACAAGAAAAGGCTGTGGCAGAACTTCTGAAGAAAAACAAGATAACTTTTTCATGTAGGCCACCTGACCTTGGCAGAGCATCCGCTGCACAACATCACATTGATACAGGAGAAGCTAGGCCAATCAAGCAACCCCCAAGACGACTACCTCTGGCTACACAATAGACTGTGGATGGCATCTTGAATTAAATGAAGGACTTGGATGTGATCGAGCCGTCAGTCAGCCCTTGGTCATCACCTGTTGTACTAGTTAAAAAAGATGGGTCCACAAGATTTTGCATGGATTACCGCCGGCTGAATGACGTGACCAAAAAGGACTGATACCCCCTCCCCCGGATTGATGACACACTGTACAGCTTGACAGGATTACAATGGTTCACTACACTTGACATGAAGAGTGGCTACTGGCAATGTGAGGTGGCGCAAGAGGACAGGGAGAAGACAGCCTTCTCTGTGCAAGGGAAAGGAACTTGGCAATTTAAAGTAATGCCGTTTGGGCTATGTAATGCCCCTGCTACTTTCGAACGACTAATGGAGAAGATCCTACCTCTAGATATTTGCCAAGTTTACTTAGATGATATTGTGGTCACAGGTAAAACATTTGAAGAATGCCTCACCAGATTATGGGCTATGTAATGTCCCTACTACCTTCGAACGACTAATGGAGAAGATCCTACCTCTAGATATTTGCCAAGTTTACTTAGATGATATCGTGGTCACAGGTGAAACATTTGAAGAACACCTCACCAGATTAGATTCCGTGTTCCAGAAAGTGGCTGCTGCAAATCTGAAGCTGGTTCCCAAGAAGTGCCACCTGTTCCAAAAGAAAGTTAGTTTCCTAGGGCATGTGGTATCAGCTGATGGAATCCAGACTGACCCAGAGAAAACCAGGGCAATAAAAGACTGGCCACAACCAACAGACAGGACACAGGTGAGGAGCTTTCTTGGACTCTGCGCTTATTATCAGCGATTTGTACATGGATTTGCTACGATTGCCAAGCCACTACATGAGCTTACTGAAGTCAAAAGAAAATTCCTGTGGACGCCTGAATGTGAAGCCTCTTTCAGAAAACTAAAAGAAGTTTTAATGTCCCCTCCAGTTTTGGGCTTCCCAGATAGTAAAGGCGAGTTTGTATTGGACATAGATGCGAGTGATATAGGCATAGGTGCTGTGCTATCGCAGTTTCAAGATGGAGTAGAGAAGCCTCTAGAATATTTCAGCAAAGTGCTGCAGAAACCAAAGAGAAATTATTGTGTCACTCGCAGGGAGCTATTGGCAGTGGTGAAGTCCATATCACATTTCCACCACTACTTATATGGCAGCCACTTTACTTTGCGAACAGATCATGCTGCTCTACACTGGCTACTGAACTTCAAGAATACCAAAGGACAAATAGCTCGATGGATACAACACCTTCAAGAATACAACTTTGATATACAACACCGTGCTGGTCGCTCCCACAATAATGCAGATGCATTATCTCGCAGACCTTGCGACCCCAACTGTCGCCATTGTGAACGGCAAGAGGAGAAAAGTGGAGGGGTGGGCTATGTTAGAACAGCCGATAGGAAGTTCTCCTGGACTGATGACAAAATAAGAGGACAACAAAGTGACCCAGACTTGTGCCCAATTCTGGATTGGAAACAGCAGGACCACCGGCCAGAATGGCAGGAGCTATCTGAAAAGAGTGCTACAACTAAGGCATATTGGGCACAGTGGAATACACTTGTTCTGAAGAATGGCGTCCTCTACCGGAACTGGGAGAGTGCAGATGGCAGACATGAACACCTACAGTTGGTCCTCCCAGAGAACAAGGTCCCAGAGGTACTGAAGGAGCTCCATAATTCTGTGTCAGGCGGTAATTTTGGTATAAATAAGACACTCAACAAGGTTCTAGAGGTTCTAGAGATTTTACTGGCTTCATTGCCCTGAAGATGTCGACAGATGGTGCCGAATGTGTGACGACTGTGCCGCAAAGAAAGGTCCGAGGGTCAGAGGCCGAGGTCGTCTCCAGAAGTACAATGTTGGTGCCCCATTCGAGAGAATGGCGGTTGACATCTTGGGTCTCTTGCCAATAACCGAGAGAAACAATCGGTACTTGCTGGTGGTGCAGGACTACTTCACCAAATGGCCAGAGGTTCTTCCCATACTGAATCAAGAAGCCAGCAGGATGGCTGATGCGCTGGTCGAACATGTGTTCTCAAGGTTCGGGGTGCCATTGGAGCTTCACTCGGACCAAGGGAGGAATTTCGAAGCGGCCGTTTTTTCAAGATGTGATGAAGATAATGGGCATAAAGAAGACCTGAACCACTCTGCTACATCCACAGTCTGATGGAATGGTCGAACGCCTAAATCGTACCCTGGAGCAGTACCTATCCATATTTGTATCTGATAATCAAAAGGATTGGGACTCCAAAGTACCGCTGTTTCTGCTAGCATACCGCTCTGCCATTCATGAAGCAACTAAGGTGACACCGTCAAGAATGCTGTTTGGAAGAGAGATCCGTCTCCCGAGCGACCTATGTTCGGACGACCGGCAGAGGAAGCCCAGATTGCATCTCCAATGTATGCCAGCGAGTAACGTCGCAAGCTGGTTCACACTCACAACTTTGCCCGGCGACACCTTTGGATCAACACCGACAGGATGAAGACTCGCTACGATAGGAATGCACCCGATGAAACATTTTAAGTAGGTCAACTAATGTGGTTGTACAACCCTCAGAGAAACAAGGGGTATTGTCCCAAGCTGCAGAAGAATTGGGAAGGCCCTTATGAAATAGTGAAGAAGATCAATGATGTTGTGTTTCCGATTGTTAGTTGAGGCTCTCGGGCGAGAGGACCTAAAGTTGTACACATCGACAGATTAGCCCTCTACGATGGACCTGAGGCTGTTGTGTCTGTTCGGGACGAACAGACTTAAGGAGAGGGCAGTGTTGCATGCTGTGTTTCTGAGGGCGGGCTGGATGGGACCTGTGTCGAAACACCTTAAGGGCTGGCCCATGACTCAAAGCCCGAGTGTCTCATAGTGGGAATCCCACCGAAACTACATCATAGATACATGTCCCAACTGTGTTTTTGCCCTGCGAAGCGGCCTACGTGACTCGAATCTCGTCCGAAACATGATGAAATATCTAATTTTGGACCCCTGTAATGCGTTTATTCCCCGACTGTTTTGAGGAGTATAAAACCGCAGAATCGGCACATTGGGGAGAGTTCGCTATTGGTTGTGCTAGAGGAAGGTGCTATGATTGTGGAGATAGACTGGTGAAGACGTCTTGGTGACATTAGAGTCTACTGGGAGGCGGCAAGCGGCTACCTTCGGAGCAGTGTTGAACGAACCAAGAGGACTGCTGCGGCGGGTTGACAGGCGAAGAAGAGGTACGGGACGGGAGTCGAACCGAAGACCTCAAGAGTGAAGACAGCGGTGCACTCGGAGTGCTGCGCAGCACACTGCGGTTCATCACCACTGCGGACTGTTACGGTTTGACACTGCCATTATTTGAAAGACTGTTGATTGGATATATGACTGAATTTTATTGTGATTTGTAGTGTTTAATTAATTGATGGTAGACAGTTTTGTGTGCTTTAACTGTCAAAGTTAATTAACGTGTCTGTGACACAGGAGTAATTGTGTGCATACCTAATTGTGTTGTGAGAGTTATAGTTGATTACTGTTTTGTGTATTTCATAGCTTTGTGAGCTATTAAATCTAGTACTTGATTTAACTCTTTTTATTTATAATTATAAGACCTCTATCCCGAAGAACTAATGGGAATTGCCCACATATATAAAGTTTATGTCTCAAATTTGTAACATTATGTTGTGTGTCCAAAGTCTCACAAAAATTGTTTTTCATTCATCCGCAAGAAATTTTGATGGTTGAAAACATTGATGATGTATTTATATTATCTACAACTACGTATTAAGAATATTATTGCTGCTATCATAGAGGTGAAGGACAACCTCTATTTGCAATGCATTTATTCTAAACAAAATTGTGATACATTAAACAGTGTAAAGTAATCAGATCTTGTAATAACTTTGTTTTCTGATATTTTTACTGAGCTAGTGATATACCCTTGTATTTTCATCACAGCTTTTATTGCTTCAAATTGAAAACTGCTATATTTGTTAAAAGTTAATCAGATAATCTGATCAAAGTTTTTTGTTGAAGGTCTTTGAATTATGAATTTTCGTCTTGCACGTTCCATACAAGATTTATCTAAATTTTCTACCTGACATGGCACAGTTAGTACCAGTGTTATGTATCAAATTGCTACACCTAGCAATCTTTCGGAGGAGCAGCTTATTTTTTGCTCTGGGTGGTCATAGATACAGTATTGGTAGTATTGATGCAATGTGAGCCATATAAAATGTACAGAGCAGTGCCCTCTACCTTGTTGATGCATAAAACATAAATAATTTGTAAGCCAAATTAAAAGCCGAAGTTTAATTATTCCGAATTGATAGGTACTGACCCCCTTAAGTTAACATATGTTACTCTCTGCTAGTCCACTATTTTATTTCAACCATGTCTTAGCTGTGGAGATGCATGTTGTGTATTATTTGTTTGAAGTGCATACTACATTTTTTATGCACTAACCACAGAAGTTGATTGCTAAATAGTACTGTTGATGGTTTCAGGGTTCCATGATCGAACAAGAAGGTGTATAAGCCATTCTAAGCAGCTTGACTATCCGTTTGATGGAAAGCGAGGTGTTGGTGATGGAGGATACAGAGATTCTGAAAGAGATAATGAAATAATGACAGGTATCACAACTTATTCAGATTTATTTAGTGCTTTTAAATTACTTTTGCCACAATGACATTGCCAAAATGACATTTTTATAACTATGCAGGGTTTTCAGTCTATCAGAAATGTTAGTACTGTAATACTCTCTGATGGATGTATTTGGTTCACTTAATTCACTGCAGTAAAGTTAAATTTTGTTAGTGACATTGGAGTAGCTGCAGTTTAGTGATCAGAGCACTCCTGTGTGTGTGTGTGTGCCTCTCTCTCTATATATTAAACAGTGTATGTATATATCTGTATGGGGCCACTGTAGTCGAATTGTCAGACCATTTGCCTCCCACCGAGGCGATCCTGAATTTTCGCATGTTGGAATCATGCCGGATGATGTCGGTGGGGTTTCTTAGGGATCTCCCGTTTCCCCCGTCCTTTCATTCCATCACTGCTCCATACTAACTTCATGTCACACCTCACCAGCGTTGAAGACATCAATGTTGAGCGCTGACAAGGATCTCTTGTGCACGCTCATATATATATATATATATATATATATATATATATATATATATATATCTGTCTCTCTCTGTCTCTGTCTCTCATTCTCTGTCTCTCTCTCTTGTCTCTGTCTCTCTCTTTCTTTCTCTCTTTCTCTCTTTCTTTCTTTCTTTCTTTCTCTCTTTCTTTCTCTCTTTCTTTCTCTGTCTTTGTCTGTGACTCTGTGAGTGTCTGTGTGTTGGCCTCTCTGTGTCTGTGTGTTGGTCTCTCTCTGTGGCTCTGTGAGTGTCTATATGTTGGTCACTCTGTGTGTGGCTGTCTGTCTCTGTGTCTTTCTGTCTCTCTCCCCATGTATATGTCTCTCTGTGCATGTACATTCGTATATACATATCTGTGTGTGTGTCTGCTAACTGTGAATGTGTTTTTTTGTGTCTCTTTCCCTTTCTGTGTGTGCGTGTGTGTGTGTGTGTGTGTGCATGCATGCACATGTGTGCGCATGCATGTGTGTGTGCATGCGTGTGTGTGGGGCAATGTTTTTTCATCACGGTTTCATTTAGGAGGTAATGTACAGTATAATAGTTTTGAATACGTTTTCCAAACTGTACAGATACTGCTTTCCTGTTGTGTTACATTTAATACATACGTGTGCTGGTGCGTTTTCATCTTCAACATTACTTTTGCTGTTTGAAGTCAGTGTGCTTTGTATTTGAGTAAAAATTTGACTGTCTGAGTTCCTGGGAATGACTCCGCAAAGTAAGTAGCTTAACTCTTTGAATTGAAATCGACCACATTTTCTCTACAGTCTCCTCCCCTAAACATATGTTAAAAGTATGTCTTTCTTTCAAACCCCATATTTTACCTCTGGATCAAAGAGCCAATTTTTTTGACAAATTAATTACTGTACCTATTCAATTTCATTATATATTTTCTACGAAAGCTGATACCTTAGATGTTACATAATATGGCTTCACTCTGCACAAAAATATCTAAACATAAATGAAGTGAAATTTCAAGTGATCACATTTCTTGTAGTTTTTGCAGAAAATCCGCAGAAAATGTCAATGCAGTATCAAATTTACAACTTTCATGAGTTGTCATAAACATAAAAATTATCAGATATATCATTTGATGAGCATAGTTTTTATTTCAAGGTTAACAATTCAGATAAGATCGGGGCAGCAGTTTGCCACAGAATAAAATAATATATTGTAAGCTACATTAGAGAAGGTTTTCCATTGTAATAGTGCCAGTTCTCTGGGTGTACATGGTGTAAACAAAGTCATGTGAAATTTGAGATATTGGTTTATACAGGATGTTCTGGAAGGAAAGGGCACAATTCTGGGATGTAAAAATACTGGCTTGTGATCAAATATGTTCATATGAACATGGGATTGATATGTTATAGTTGTTGAGATATCCCTGTTTGAATGTAAACACAGATAACAGGTTAAATTATTGCTATTTATTTCATTTAATGTTTCTCATTTCAGTGGCAAGGAATTGTAATACTTAGTAAAAAGTACAATATTCCCTTTGTATTTCAGGTCATGTCACAATCAGTGAGGCAGTGCATTTACATGAAAACTTGTTTACATACACAGCCGACTGACTAGGACAGTGAACTTGAGCATTGTAGTTTGGTTGTTTTTAACATGGTTTTTTGTGATACAGTCAATGTGAATTTTTAGTTCAAAATGCTGCACATATTCTTTACACTAATACTGACATGCGGATTGTTTATGGCTATTACGACTGTAGTTCCCTTGAAGAGTAATTATAGCTCCGTCACAGTTAAGCTTACATGATTAGCAATGTTGTAAACTAGATCACTAGGTGTGTTCATTAAATAAAAATTATCCTTGGTAATTGCACAAATTATTAATCAGGCTTTAACAGTGGTTATAAGTTTACGAGTGTTCCTCTGCTAGAGCTGAGCTAATGAGGTCTTTTGATTACAGACCTCTGGGTCAGCAACATAATTCAAATAAAATGTTACTACAGTATAATGAAAAATGTTTACAATTAATAGTAAATATCCTGATTTTCCATTTTGATTTTGTAGACTAACAAAATCCCTGGTAATGAAAATAATTGGATAAATGAAATACTTAATTGGCAGTATCCAAATGACATCACAATACCAGCATCCTTTTGATGCACTCAAAAACCTAATGTGTAAATTAATCCATGTTTGGGAGAATTGTGTTCTTTCCCTGCCATTGCAAAAAAAAATAACAATACTGTATTTACTCGTGTATAGCGCACACTTTTATTCCAAAACAACTGATAAAAATTCAGGGTTGCGAGCTATAAAAAAAAATAAAAAAAATTATGTGGAGAAAAAAGGCAGTATGGAAAAAAAAGGGGGGGGGGGAGAAGAGCGTAGTTGTAAACTGACGGATGTCAAGAGTGGGAGGAAGAGAGAGAATGTTTCTCACCACTGGGTTCCTCCATCATTACTCCCCTTCCTTTTCTTCCCCTCCCTGTCCCCCCTCCTACCCACACTCTGCTGTAACAATCACTGCTAAAACCTTAATTTTTTGTTTTTAACTATCCACATTCCTGTTCATAATGTTATTCAGTGTTTACACAATATGCAGGTTAAAAACTTGTCTGATGATAGCCAGTAGCTAACTAGCTTTTACGCAGGTAGGTTTATAAACTGTCAGTTACAAAGTATGCTGCTGTGCAATTTGATGTGGCAGAAATGAAAGTTCGTGGGTGGCGGGCGGAAGCAATATGAGGAATTAATTTTGATGCCTCATGGTCAGTGAGTGTTCCGTGGAGAAAGAAGGAAAAAAGGGTGGCACTATTCTTTTTTTTTCCGGGGAGAAGTGTCACATAAATAAAAAAAGCAAGCTAACTTCTGTCCTAGGGCACTCTGTACACGAGTATATACAATATCTTCCCTTACTAAACATTGCTAACTTAGGTTGATTTGGCAAACAATTTTAAAATTTATGAATGCCACAAAGTTATAGTGGCTGATAAATTATTAACTAAAATTGGAAGAGGAAAATTCACAGTGATCCCGGAAGATTTGTGCTATTAGTGTAACAATTAAAACAATTTTATTGTACTGTTAAAATTTACAGCCATACGTAACGATAAAAAACATTGACATAACAGTACAAAAGAAAACTCTGGTCTTAATAGTGAACAATAAAATGTGATAGTAAATAATCTTGTTTTAAATGTTTGAAACAAAGTAGGTAATAATGAAGAAACCTTCATCTTTGGTACTACTACAGTACAGATAGTCGTTTCCTCCTGAAATACCAGTGGTTCCTATTGTCTCTAAATGTCAAGTTCTTGGAAAAGTAGAGAGTTGTAGAGGTTAGGGACTTGTCCGGAAACTACATCCAATCCTCAACCTCCAAAGTAGCTCTGAAAGGTACAACTGCCTGAGAGAGATTGCAGAGAGGTTGTAATATTTGCTTTTTCTTTTGAATAACTAACTTGGAGTTGATATTGCCCGTGTTCTCTCTACACAAAGCTTGATCAGGTGAACCTCAATATTTATTCTGTTGCGTAAACCTCTCAGGAGGCAAGAGTGGAGAAAATGGTAGGACATAGTTGAACAGCCATTGTTGGAAACCAGAGTACTACTTTCATGAGTACCTTTGAATGCAACTTTTCCTTCATGTCTTACACTCTCTCCCCTAATACTCGCCTAATCATTATGAAAGGGGCAGAGAGGTGGGCTCAGCATCTTAGGCTCCCTAGCTTGCGGGGCATCTGGTGGTCAGGCAGAAAATCTTGGTCGTGGTGATGTAGTTGGACAGCTAGATTAATAAATGTCCAGGGAGGGAGGTGGTTCAGTAAAATTCCCTGACAATGCCAAGTTGTACCAGCATTGGCAACTGATGATGCAAGTTACTGCGTTATTTAAAATAAATATGATAAAGTACGAAGAATCACACTTTTTGTAGTTTAGAATTGGTAGTAGTGAACTTCGTGTTTTGTAACACATAATGCAGATTCATATTGTACCCAAGCTTATTTTGAGGATTGGTGATGAGAGACAACATTCAACTTAAATAAAGAGGACTGCAGTTTCCGACGTAGCTGGCATACTTGTCACCCTCCAAGGCGATCTGGGTTCGATTCTTGGCGGGGTCAGTCCCTGGATTTTCGCGTATGGGAATCATATGGGATGCTGCTGCTACTGGTTGGTGGGTTTTCTCAAGGATCTCCCATTTTCTACACCCCTCCCATTCCAGCATTTTAAATTCTATGGCCTTATTCTTTGTCTTTCTTCATGGCAAGCAGATGCTACATGCATCCAGCAGTAAGTCTGCATCTGGGATGTGATACCCTGGCCTTAGGATACCCTTCTCATGTAAATTTTTTTTAAAAATTTAAATTGTATAGAATTGTATAGTTGTATTAAATACATATATGTATATATATATATGTGTGTGTGTGTGTGTGTACATATATATGTGTATATACATATATATGTGTATATATATATATATATATATATATATATATATATATATATATATATATATATATATATATATATATATATATATATATATATATATATATATATATATATATATATATATATACATAATATATG
>PNEQ01004959.1:0-10686 GCA_003012365.1 Medauroidea extradentata | reverse complement strand
GCCTGGGGGTTGAATTTCAAAAAAACCTAAAACTACTTTTTGGGTATTTACGTAAGCAATATTTTGAAGTGAATATCAACTCTCTATCCCGAAGGGTTCGATAGATATCGATAGTTGATTGGAAACACATTTAAGGTCTTTTCAGCCCCTTAAATGTTGAACTTCGAAAAATCCTTAAATTGGCTAATATGCATTTTTATGAGTGTCCTATTAAAATAAAAGTCACAATGATTGGGTTCGAGCTCTATCGACGTTTCTTCGGAAACACATTTCACTCCTTTTCACCCCCTTAGAGGTCGAATTTCGAAAAATCCCTTCTTAGTGCTCGCCTACGACCTGAAAGGAACCCCCACAAAAAATTTCACGATTCTAGGTCCAGTTGTTTGGGCTGCAGTTTGATATGTCAATCAGTCAACTTTCATTTTTATGTATGTATGTAGATTACTTACTGGTAGGCTTTCTCTATGTTCGTGTTATTTATATCCAGCGAGTATAAACTCTTATGAATAAAGCCAAATATTAATTGAAGATTTCTTGTCTGTGATAACAATCTTTGATTCAAATTTTGAGGTGTTGAAAATTATTCCTTTTTGTTGTCATGTCTGAATCATTGAATTAAAAACGGTTTGGATATAAGTTATGTTATGTTTAATTTTCTAAATGCTCTAACAAAAATGTAGATGCATTATGCACGTTTATTTACAAAAATTAAGTGGGCCTTCTGTGTAACCTAACTAAAACTTACCTTTTGCTCTCAAAATTTGAAACAAAAACGAATAGACAGATAGAATAGCGGCATTATGTTTTATAAGCTACAGTATATAGCTATCAATGTTAAAACATCAAACACATTTCTTGCAATAGTAGGAATGTTAATATTTTTTGTAGGTGAAATAGCTTTGCAAAATTTGTCATTTATCTGCAAGAAATTCCTCAGTTTGGAAATATATCAATATTGAGTTTTGTTTGCAACCATTTTCTTTATAAATCATTTACTATAATTTAAATTTTAGTCATATGTATTTTCCAGGTACTGTTTTATTAAATACTATGGTTTTTAAGTTAACACTGATATTAGCTGTATTTTTTGCATCTATGTACATTATACAGTAAAACTCTGTTAAGAAGTTTCTGAAGGGACTGAAAAATTCGAACTTATTATCAGGGAACAATTTTTTTCGTGAAAGGGTACATCTACTATTCTATTATTAGAAGTGGTAAATATAATTCAAACTTATTATAGGGGAAAACTTTTTAAATGGGAACTTCTTAATAGAGTTTTACTGTACTTTCATATGAATTATGAGAATATTGACAAATTACTGTAATTAACAAAAATAACTTCATATTCAGTTTATATGTAACTATAATGCAGATTAGTTGCAGTAAATTAAAGTACAGTGTTTAAGAGACTCAAATACTGCTATAGACCAGTAATCATTCATTTTAATTGTAAAAATGTAATATCTTTAGTGGAATTTTAAAGACATATACAGTAAAACGTCTTTGATACAAACCTGAAGGGTCCAAAATTTTGGCTGTTTGTAATAATGAGGTTTGTATTAACAGGTGTTCACTAAAATTTAAACCGTTTCTAAAATTTTGGTCACTGTGTTTATCCCCACAAATCAAATAGAATTTTCACCACAATGACTTCCTTTTACTTGAGAACTTGATATTTCATGGTTTAATGCATAAACGAAATTTTTATTAAACATTAAAGTAATTAATTCATTTCTTCTCCTGTTCCAAGGGGAAATAAAAATTGTTTTATATTAATGAGAACTTTGTATTAACAGGGTTTGTATTAACGAGGTTCCACTGTACAGTAAAACCCTCTAAGTTCCCATGTCAGAAATTACTCCGCCACCCTCATCCCAAAAGTTCAGTACAGTGATACTTTAATGTTTTCCTGGTTAATAAGTTACAATTTTTCATTTTCTTCAGAAACTTCTCAGTTACGTACGTAGTTGATATACCTTTAAACATGAACTTTTTATTCTTACCTGGTAAAACCTGTACTTGATGTTTTTTAACCATATATCTCATAGTAGGATGGTTGAACATGTAAACTAACTTTTTAAGGCTGCTTTTAGTGCAGGTTTGGAATTTTATAATTTGATTTCAAGCCTTTTTCGTGTCTGTCTTTACATTTATCCAAACAGGAATCAATTTTGGAATTCTATGTTGTAATTACAGCTTAGAACTTGTTGCTGTCCACTTAAATTGTATTCAATGCTTTATTCATCTGCGGGAATAAAGTATTGTAAGTAAGGTTAAAACCTGTTTTACTTGTCCACTGATCATATATAACAGAGTCCAGAATTTTCAGTATACCCATGATTCATTGTGCGTGTATGCCTGTTTGTGTATGGCGATGCTAAGAGTTAGTGATGAGCTTAACTTTATCCAAATGGTTTGTCTGGAAAAAAAACAATTCTTCCGATTAGCTGTTGGATTTTTAGATTGCCCATATCTCCATTAACTGTGGATGTGACTTAAGGGTATAGGAAAATTTGTAATGTATGATTGTTACAATATTTTCACTTTTCAACAGATTCTGTTTGATTGATAAGGATATGTTTCCCAGGGCACTTTTTTTTATTATATATGTATACAACAAATTGGACCAAATGTACTTAAGTAACAAGTTGTGAATTATAGGGAGAGACTATAGGCAACTAATTTCATATTCAAATTAGAGAAACACAAGTACGTACTCACATGTTACCATGGGGCGTGGCAGAAGGACTGCACACATTTTGCGCGGAAGCACATTTCGCGACGTTTTGCCACAAAGCTAGCTTTCTCTAGTGAAGAGTTGACCGGAACAAGTTGTTTGTTGGTAACTCCTCAGCTAACAATTAGTCAGCATTATTCTATGTTGTGGGTGTGTTCATAATTACAATAGAACCTTGTTATAATGTTTTAACTTATATAAAATTTCCCTAGTTATGAGGCTACTTCAATTTTTTCGCTGAAACTGATTTATAATAGGAAATTACCTACCCTCTTATAATGTTTTGCCACTCGTAAAGTACAGAAAATATCAATATAACTTGGTGCTCTCTCTCTCTCTCTCTCTCTCCCTCTCTCTCTATATATATATATATATATATATATATAAACTTATGAATGTATTTAATTTTATACTCTATAACATTAAGAAAGAAGCCAAAACAATAAGTATTATTTTCTTACAATGTGCATTGTAGTATTAAAGTATGCCAGTAGTGGCATGTGTAATCATTTCATAGGCTCTAGTGTCTTATTTTGCAGTGTTGCCAACATGTTGCCAGCTGTTGTTTCCAGGCACAAAGCTGGAAGGTTCAGAAACTTAGCATTTTTATTTTGCAGATATGTCTTAGCATCTTCAAAAATGTTTTTCTTTTGTAGACAAAAAAAATTCTCAAACAGTGGAACCTCTGTGCAATGTTTCTCAGAGGACTGACAAAAAATTTCAATACATTGCAGATGTTAAATGGATGTGGTCTAGAAATGCATACAAATAAGAAATGTACCACAGAATGTGTACCATACGTGCGGACATTCAATACATCTGGGTTCAGTACAAAGAGGTTCCATTGTAGTTTGAGTACTAGTATTGAAGTTGTGCAATAAACGTTTTGCTGCTAACCAATTCATCATAGTAGAGGGGTAAGATGATTGTTGCAGTGTGTCTAGTTGCAACCTTGTACTTGATGTAGAAGTGACTGTGAGTGCAGGTGCGCAAGCACACTCAGCTGAGTCATGAGCGGTCACGAGTGGCTGTAAGCGTGGTGGTGTCCAGCCTGCGTGACCTGCTGCCCCCCTCCGTGTCCAGCCACCTAGATGCCATCCTCGCACACTTGCAGCAGCCCCTATCTGCCCCGCGGCCTTGCATCGAAGACACTCATGACGCTCGTCGCCTGCATGTCATCTTCTCCGAGCTCACCTCCTGCAAGGATGATTCCCAGCAGCGCAGTTGGAATCTGCACGAGGATGAGTCTACTATTCTTGACTACCTCATGGAGCTAGCATCCATTCTGGTCAGTCCCTGTTGTACATATATAAAATAGTTTGGTGTTTTTTTCCAAATTTGAGAATGTAAAATACCGGGGTCGAACTATTATTGCAGACGTATGAAACTGTCACCGAAATTATGTTATTGAAACTGCATGGCGAGTTGGTGTTTTTGAAACGGCACACCAGTATACACTATGGCCTCTGCCATAGATTGTAAACTGTGACGCTAGCAGTCAGCATGCTCTAATAGACGCATCTTTATTAGTATTTCCAGCATCACCTTGTCACTTTGTTTGTTTTATGCTGTTACCATAGTTTTAGAGTCAAGAAAATTGTAGCGTTATATTTGTAATGGATTCTGTAGAAAGGCGAGGCACTACACTACACCAAAAATTATGTTATTAAGGATTGCAACGTGGTTGTCATGCAAACTTCAGGGTCATCGTTGCAAATTACGCTCATGAATGAACAATTGTAACTTGTGAGGCAGCGTGAAAGTACGGCATCAGCTAAGCAAATGCAAGGAACTGCCTATTTGCAGCGACTGAACAATGCAAGTTCCGAAAAATCCTTCTAGGGGCCAAAGAAAGAAAAATTTCAAGAAATTGAAAATTGTGTGGTTATGTTCATAAAGGGAAAGTATGATTTTATTAAATTGAAGGCTTGGGACACACTGCCGATGCGAAGAACTGAACTTTCCAGCCAAGGAATTTAAAGCTAGTGTCAGCTGGTGTGTGCGAATGTTGCAATGTCGTTTTTCTTTCTTTTTCATTTCCCGTTGTGCATCTAAGCATCATGTTATCAAATTGAGGGGGGGTAATTAAATATTTGATTGGCCAAATGAGCAATGTGGACGAAATGATCATGTATTTTGATAATGCCAAGCAGTACCACTGGACACAAAAGTACTGGGCACTGTATTGTTATTTGTTTCAGGTATTTTGTGATTAATTAAATGAATTTTTTACTCTATTCAACCAAAAAGTTTTTTCTAAACTCATAACCTAAAAGTAAGGTGTCAAATTGTATTCACATTAAAATTATTTTCGTGTAAATACGATATATAGTGTAGGTGTTGTATTGGGCCTCACAGTTTAATAGGGGTGTGCGAATAGTGGTTTTAGTGTTTTGTATAGTTTTTGAATGATTATTAAGTTTTTCAAATATTTTTTGAATAGTGATTCTTTAAATTAGGTATACATTTGCCAGTGCGTATTCTTGCATTTATGAGGAGATACAGAATTCCACTTTGCTTTATTAATAAAGCATCAAAATGTAGCAGTTTTTAATTGATAACCTTGAACATTCTTGAAACATAATTTTTGCTACTTTGTACCTTTTCTTACAGCGGTATTCTGCTTTTTGTTCTCAAGTTTTCTTCTCTTATTATATTTGTGAGAAGAAAAAAAAATTGTTTTTGGACACAAGTGCTTACTACAGATGGCACAGCTGATCAAGTTTACTTGCCTACATACACACAGATAAAAAGAGAAAGTACTTTTCTGTAATATTTTTAGAATAATCTTAGTACAGAAATTTGAAAGTTACCGTATTTTCTCGAGTCTAAGACGCCATCGAGTCTAAGATGCACCCCACTTTGACGCATCGCCACTGCATCCTTAATAATATCCATACTAAAGCTCGCCTCCCTTCTAAGTTGACTTGTGTTGTATTTGTAGGTTAGGCCTAAAACGTAACCACGTGTTGCCGATTTCTGAATATGTACATAATATTACGCTATTTGCACTTGTTAGGAATCAAATACTATTTTATTGTAATAATTTGTGTGTGTAAAGAAAGACTCGCGTACCTAAAAAACATTTCACGTAATATTTATTTGTTTACAGTCACAGCCATGATGCCAAAAACTACGTGCACGGACTTTGGTGAAATAAGATAAATTATGCACGAGATGAATATTTGATGTAAATAATATTATTTAAAGTGTCTAATATGTATGATTATTATTTAAAATGAGTTTAAACGGCAACACGTAATAATATTTTAATAGTGAATATGTTGTGTTTATGAGGCGAGCAAAATTATGTTTTCTTGCATTGGTAACCCTGCAGAGCAGATAGCTCCAGCGGCCGAGCGGCCATTTTGAACCCACCCGCCTAACGGGACTTCCACCCCCTCGGACGGGTATATAAGGTGCCTCTCGCCATCCAGAAATCAGTGTTTTTCTAGGGCTCGGCTCCTACAGAGTTCTCTAGGCACTCTCCCCTTACCTTACGGGTTGTGGCAGTAGCCTGCCACCTAAACCCTCCTACCCTCTTACCCTCAACTAACCACCCATCCGGAGTTGTGGCGGTAACCTGCCACCTAAACCCTCGCTCCTTCCTTACGGGTTGTGGCGGTAGCCTGCCACCTAAACCCTCCTACCCAAACCTGCTCTACCTCCCAAGTGTCTAGAAATAACGTAGCGAGTCGATCACTCTAGCGCGCGGTAGCTTTGGGAACGCACCCACTTGCGTAGCTCTATCGGCCGCCACGAGGCGCGCCAGCGGTATCCGCCGGAAAGCGGAAGTCAGTAGTGGGAGGCTCCCGCGAAACAGTCAATCCACGTGGCAGAGTGCCAGTGATAAGTCAGTAGTGTAATATTTCAGTGGCGTAGTCTAGTTAAAGTGTGAGAGAAGTATAAGCCAGTTGTAAATTATGTAAAAAGTGTGTACAAAGATTTGAGATCAGGAATAGTTGTAAAGTGTTTTGTGAACTTGTGTACTTTGAACGAGTCAACAATATAATCAGTGAAACGCAACTTATTCTTTTATTTTCTAAATTAATTGTCTGAATTGGAGACCCGCTCGTCTCAGGAGGAGATATTAAGCCCTCGACAGCAAGCCGCTAAGGCGCGACAACAGTTAGTCGCCAAGAAGGACACATATCCTGCCGGTCCAATTCCGGAATCTCGGAAGCTACCAGGCCCTGAGCCTACCTTGCCTGAGCTCAGCGCTCATTACCAACAGCTTTCGGCCCCTCAGGCCCGAGCCCGCAAACGAGTGCGGTTCAGCAAAATACTCAAGGAGATACAGCGCCACCAGATCCCGTTACTGAGTCCTATCAAGAGTCCCCCTAGGCCTGTTCTTCTCCACCAGCGGATCCAGGAGATCATCACAGAGGACCGCCGAATGCCAAGCGGGCCACACCTATATCTGACGACAAGAAGAAGTTGCTCAGAAAGCTATTTTAATAAGGTGAGTGGACATCGACCTTACCCATATAAAGAATTCTGAAACCCCCTTCCTCTGCCCGCACAGAAAACACCCAGCGTAGGCCCTACATAAGGGGTACCACTCTCCCTGGACACACTAGGCTTTCATCGATCCACAGGAGGAGTCTCTTAAGCTCTCTCCCTACAGCTAGCCAAGTCAACGGTGCCTCGCCTGTGGACCACCCTCACCCATATCCATATTCAGCCTTGAGGAAGCGGGGCAACTTTTAGAGCTACAAATTTAAAAAAAAAAAAAAAAAAAAAAGTTTACATGTGAGTCTAAGAAACACTCCAGCCTTTCTTTTTAAAACAAGCCCAATCTTGCTGTCATGTCAACTGTCGCTTATCGCCACACCAGCCCAAAGCGAAGCTACAGACAGACGTGTTGTTGTAGAAGCGGCAGCTGCTGTACCGCCTCCCTCCCGTACCACCACCCCCAATAAATGTCGGATAGTTACTGTGCAGCTTGCATCCTGTATCGCCGCAGCTGAACCACGTGTGTATCTTCCACCTCCGCCCATCCCCCCCCCCCCCTTTTTTTTTTTTTCCATTTCCCAGCCAGTCACAAGTTTGTGATTTTGTTCCGGCAGTGTGCCAATAGAAAAAGTATCTGACCTACATGAGCGCTACCAAATCTAGACAGACAGTTCATTGAAAAGCAATGCTAAGCCTAGACATGCTAGTTTTCACACACTGCCCACCACCAGTGATTTTTTTCTTGGTTTTTATTTTCTTTTCTTCCTCTTCAGCTGTCCAAGCAGACTCATTCCAAGACAAAAAATGGTGGCTTGCACTTGTTCCCACACTCTTCCTGACGGTGTGTGCGATAACAATGCAACGGCCAGCCCGCAAGGATTTATTGCTTCTTGCTCAAGTTTATGGGACGTTTAGTGTGTTAACATTATAATTTGTAAGTAGTGTACACTAATTTAAATGTTGAAATTGCCATTAAACTAAAAGACAAAAAAACATGTACGGCAGATTGTGTGAGCATGAAGAACAGCAAACGCACTGACACAGGAGATAGTAATGCCAATGTGTCCTCTCATTCGCCGTCCTTGCTGCTTATCTCAAAAAGCTCCAGGTGCTGGTAGTAAAATATGAGCTGTAGCAATTAACAAGCTAAGCTGAGATAAGCACGGGTAGTTGTGCGTATGGGTGCATTTGTAAACGGAAGGGACCGTTCTCCCAGACGTATCTTTTTGTATGTGTGGTGTGTGTGTATGTGTCTCAGGTACAGCACCGCCAGCGGCAATTGTTCTTATTGAAGAAACAGCGTATGTCCACCGTAATTCAGTCAGAACACGCAGTTCTTGTTCCAAATAGCTGTGTCGTCGTCTGAGCTGTGTTATCGATCGCTCAGCACATAAGGCATGTGGCTGGGCGCTTCGGAACGGTTTTAAAATGACCTAAGACTCAAATACAACTCGTTTTTGTTACCGTTCAGGACGTGAATTAAAATGGGGCTTTTGTTCATGCATATTTCTAGATTAATGACGCGACACTCCACTTTGTAAGTACATGCTAGCAATTCACGAAACAAACGTTTTTTTTACTAATTTTGTTTTGTCTACATCGATTAAAATGCTGGCAAATGTAAGATGACATCGATTCTAAGACGCAGCCCTCTTTTAGGTCTCGAAAAGCCTAAAAAAATTTGTCTCTTAGAAGCGAGTTAATACTGTAAATTAACACATAGTAAATTATCACAATATTACGAAAAATTAGATCTTAGTCTGCAGGAAACAATGTAATGTTAATGTTTACAGAGACTGATGACTGTTCAAAGTAATTTTGGTAAAATAACAGTGAAACTACCTATGTACATGTTTCATATTCGGGAACATTTGTTGAGTAGTTTTATAGATATTTTGAACATTTTCAATTGGCTAACTATACTAGCAAATTAAACTATCAGCAATAAAAAGAAGTTTGCCCATAGGACACTTGCACTAACTATTTCATTCAGGCCTTGCTTACTTACAGAAATGTTTACAAGGTCACAATATTAGCGGTGCACAAAGTTCTAGCATGAACCGTAGTAATTTCATCCCAACGAATACCTTGGATCTAGGTACATTTTGGTCACGTTAAATTTGGAATTGCAGACTATACCAAAGTCTGAAAATTGTATTTCCCCATGTTTTGACAATTTTAATTAGTGTTCCCACTCTTTGTGACTTCTGTAAGGATCCACAATATTTTCTGTTTGTTCTGTCGCTCGCCGTCCTCAGTCGACGACGATTCCTCACTGTGCTAGGTGTTGGTAGTTAAGATTGTGGAGTGTTAACAGTACATATCTCTAGAAGATCTCTGTGAGTATGGGTAGGTAGAGTGACTCTTCTAGAGAGGGTGTACTAGACCTGTCCTCAACCCAGTGAGTGACTTACTGAGTGAGCCATCGAGGAAGATCTTTAGTG
The DNA here is from genome assembly GCA_003012365.1 of Medauroidea extradentata. Lineage (NCBI taxonomy): Eukaryota > Metazoa > Arthropoda > Insecta > Phasmatodea > Phasmatidae > Medauroidea > Medauroidea extradentata. The sequence continues at coordinate 1,047 of PNEQ01004959.1, read as the reverse complement.
CTAGCGCAGTGAGTCGACATCGTTTCAATAAATGGGAAGGCAAGTGTCACTCGCCTTATATTAAATTCCATAGGTTGGTACACAGGTTCAGTTAATGAAGAGAAAGAGAGGTAATTCAGTTTCACAGCGTGTATATTCAAGAATGGTACAAGCTACAGTCACTTGATACAAATGAACTTCACATGGGATACGATACATGATACGAGTCACTTGATATGAAAGAGTGTCACATGATCGACTTGGGCGAAGTCAAGTTACACAAGGGTTACATTAGATACGACAATTTACAACAAGACATGTTTTGATGAATATAACTAGCTTACAAGGCACTTCGCGCCAATTTACGTGTCATGGGTTCAAGACCTTGCCAAGGACTGTAGCTACTTAGTGATCACTCTTAATCACTTAGAAGGTTTTATATTACATAAACTCTGAGTTAATTACTACTGACAATTATGGCACTGCGGGCCGATAAGTTACGTGAAGACAAATTACGAGACATGTTTTTACACATACAACTAGCTTAAGGCCTTGCCAGGGACCATCGTTAATCTGTGATCACTCTTAATCACTTAGCAGCTTACTACATTCCATAGCCTCTGAACAATATGACCCCCGGCCCGATCAGCTACTGACAACAAGTACGCAACAACACTTACTAACTATTGGGGTGCGAGGCATGGAGGTTGGCTGTAAAAGCACGTAAGTTAAAGTTCCCTTAATGCACTAGGCTACAAGTTAAATACCAGACATGAGGCTATTAAGTCTTTCCAGCTACAGTGGGCATGGGTGCAGAAGGAAGGTGCGGGTAGGAGAGACGGGCTTCGGTGGCTAGTACGGACCACATTCCTGGGTTAAGGAGAGGCTGGTAGGCTTATGTGGCTAGTACAGACCACAACCCTAGGTTAAGGAGAGGCTGGCGGGCTTAGGTGGCTAGTACAGACCACAACCCTAGGTTAAGGAGAGGCTGGCGGGCTTAGGTGGCTAGTACAGACCACAACCCTAGGTTAAGGAGAGGCTGGCGGGCTTAGGTGGCTAGTACAGACC
>PNEQ01004958.1:22061-41956 GCA_003012365.1 Medauroidea extradentata | reverse complement strand
AAAGTTAATTAACGTGTCTGTGACACAGGAGTAATTGTGTGCATAACTAATTGTGTTGTGAGAGTTCTAGTTGATTACTGTTTTGTGTATTTCGTAGCTTTGTGAGCTATTAAATCCAGTACTTAATTTAACTCTTTTATTTGTAATTATAAGACCTCTATACCAAAGAACTCATGGGAATTGCCCACATATAAAGTTTATGCTCTCAAACTTGTAACAAGTTGTTATAGGGAAAAAATCAGTAATACATTTCTGTCAATATTTCTGTCCCCCCTAAAATTTCGGTCAATGATCCTGAACCCCTTAATAAGAATAACTTATGCCACCACTGCTAGGCTCCATTCAAAATGTGAATTTTGAAGTGCTATTCATGTGATTCATCTGTTTGATTTGTATGTACTTGGTTACCAGCATTCTAATATTTCTAGAAACAATGTGGAAACAAACTCACAGAAATAAATTGTTAAAATCATCAGCCTTTCTGATTCATCTTGAACAGCAAATACATTAGTTTTTCTTAGCAGATAGTTTATGTGGAAGCCAAGAGCGAGGAGCAGTGATACAGTTGCAGTTTGGGGTGATTAATACAAAAACCAGGAATCGCTTTGCAGCAGAAAAAGTGCATAAGATTCCCAAGTACAAGATGCTTCGGTATATTCAACAAAGAACAAGTATACAGCATAGACAGCTGATGCAAGTTCATTAATAATTATTATACCATAATTGTACTTATTGTAAACTTAAAATTACATGTTTTTTTGGCATTGATTTAATTTGTTTATGACAGCCATTTCTGGTTAATTAGTGAAACTGTTTATTGTACTGTACAATTTTTAGATTTTTTTTCTGAAAATTTGTGTTGAATTTTATAATCACATACGTATTTCCCTTTTGTGGTACAGTGTTTATTGGCAGATAGGCACTGAATGTAAATGGTTTTACCATCCAGATTTGTAACGAGTAGGCTATAATCAATTTAATTATTTTTTTTATTTTCTGTAATTTTTCACCCTAATAAAAAAATCTCACTTTTCCTATTTTCATATCGAAGGAGAAAACTATTTTTCCCCATCAGCTTCAGAACCCTTTCGGTTACCAATTTGATAAAAAGATCATGTTTTCAATAATATTTATCTAGTTTTTACAAGAAATTTAGTTTCATACTTGTAACTTGTACATGAAAATAGTGTTGTCTCAACCTCTTCTGAATGAACCTTGGCTTGTCGTATAAGTGTTGCATTAAACTACAGGATGTCCGCACTTAACGTTTTAAAACTCTCCGTAGCGACGTAGAGGACCTTAAGACAAGTAATATGATGTAGGACACTTTTATTTGGATGGGAAATGCCCTAGAATTATTAGTGAAGATGTAATATGACGTCACACCTGCATCGCGCTATAGTCATTTAGCAGCTCCATATATAACACAGGTACAATCTGAACGGTTCGCCTCATCGGCATGCTGTCAGTTTGGCTCAGTATATGTTTAGAAGTCAGCATTCTGGGGTTCGAGTCTTGGTTTCATCAAAAGTTTCATTTGTTATTGTGATGGAATGTGATTTTATTTATTGTGTGTTTGTTTTCCTTTGTCTTTGTTTACAAAGCCTTGCATATGGTCTCATTGTTTTAGTTGCACAAAGAAATGAAGCTGTTGCTGTACAAAACTAAATGTTTTTGTTCATGTAACATTTCTTTAGTGACATTCTCTTTAATTAGTTGTACAAAAACGTTAAAGGCTGCAGTAAGAATCAAGAAGATGAAGTGTAAGCATCGGTAACATTTGTAAATCAATGATCAACCTGAAAATTGACAGTGACACTTTCAAAGCCTAGAATCACCTTCTTCCTAATACAGGCTGCGGTCCCACTCGCTGGACACCCTCGAACGGTCGTCGCAATCCAATACTTGTCACTATCAGATCGCACCAGGCACCTGCCAGCCAAAACTCTTTCGCTCCTGCTGCAGCTCCCCCTTATATACCCCACCCTCCTTCTCGAATTATCTCGGCAGGTCTCTGTTCTCCAACCTCCTGGAAAGATGTCGCTTCAAAGTCAAGCACCACCCCGAGGGATAAAGAGGGAACAGGATCATTCCAGATCACGATATTTTCCCTCGGTTACCCGATACTGGGTGCAGGTGGTTACCATGGATTAATACAATCCATGCAGCACCCGAGGAGGTCTTTTAGCGCTGTCGCCACTGTATTGTATTTCGCCACCCTTCCCAACAGCCACGGCGCCGAGGAGTGGGTGGGAAGAGGGGTGTCCTAGCTCCGCCACCACAGTATCGTACTACACCGCCCAGCCAGACAGTCGTGGCTCGCAACAGTATGTTAACTGCCGAACAAGCTTAAAAAAACATCGGGAATGACGTGTAAATTTTGTGCATGCGTACTCAACACATAGGCACAGTCTCGGCGGTGGGTGCGCAGGGTCAAGATAAATAAAATTATATATTAGGTAGACCACTCCGGCCCTCTGTTCTCTCATTGGCTGTTCACATGTGAACATAGCTAAGAGGGTTGAGACATTTGCAGCAAGTAAAAGCTCGCGCGCTGAAAATTCTCTAATAAAACTAATGGCTCTGTGCTTTAATAGAATTGTTATTATAATTTCATATCAACATTTATTTACCTATATATCCTACCGCTGCATAAAAGTTGAGAAAATAATGTTAGTAAAAATATGAATGTAAATAATGTTATCAACATTCTTGGCAACAAAGTTAATAACATTTTTGTGTAATACATTATTTTTGCTGATAAAATGTCTTCCGTATATTGTTGTAATAGAATGGTATGTAACAATTATTAAAAATATTTGAAGTAGCCCTAAGAGTTAATTCCTCAAATCTCGTTGATAATCTTCTTGGCAGAAATTCAAAAATTTTCTGGATTACACGTGATGCTTCACTTACAGCACGCTACACACACTCCCCTCAGTTCCTGTTTTTTTCCCCTGAAATATGTGGTATAAAACACTTGTAGTCTTTTCCCACCAATTAGTACACTATACCATAGCACAGTTAAATTTATAGTTAGACGTTTTGTTCATTTTAATACATCTGGTCTCGTAATGAGTATGGATGTAAGACTGTGAACCCCAAGTTCATTGCATCATAGCCATCTCAACACTCATGTGGCTGGAACATTCCCTGTTACGTAAACATGGGTGCCCACAGACGTGGGGGGGGGGTTATGACGCAAGTTGCGTCATAGAAATTTTAGGGGGGGGGGTGAAACCAGCATACAAAGCACAGAAGACAGAACACAGCCCTCCTCCCACCCGGCACGCAAGAGGGATGGTAACAAAGTGTCGTAGTAGTCCTACTCGGCGCTGTGCGCGTCACTGACTCATGCCCATGCCATCTCGTGACCGTTAGGCCAGCTACTCGATCAATTGCTAGAAAACGTGAAAGTTTTCGGCTATTGGGAAGCTACTTCTACCCTATATATATATATATATATATATATATATATATATATATATATATATATATATATATATATATATATATATATATATATATATATATATATATATATATATATATATATATATATATATATATATATTCAATGGCGTGACGCAGGTGTAATTTCATTTTACATCTTTGTTACCAATTTTAAGGCATTTTCAGTCCGAGTACCCCCCAAGTGTCCTATATCACTTTACTTCTCTGAAGGTCCTCTACGTCGCTACGGAGAAACGTTAAATGTGGACCGGACACCATATATATATTAGCAAACCGTCAACCTGTGGCCAATAAGTAAAATATTTGATAAGAGAATACAGGTATTCATGTTCAAAATAACTTTAGCATTTGTTATCCCTGGTACATATTAAATAATAGACATAACATAGCTGATATAAACAACAAAGTCAACACATCAAGCAGACCAATAGCAAGAAATATTTTCCACGGTGATAATTCAATCAACCTTCTGGCTTCAGCATCAATGTTTGCAGCAAAACTGTGGGTATTGTGTCTTTCTTTAGCGTAAAGTTGGCTCAGATAAAGGGTATCTGATATGTATTTTATGTAATACACTATAACAACTCCAATACTGGATATTTTTGTAATAAAATGCCGGAGATTGGTTTATTTGGTTAGCGTGAAGTTGGCGTAAATAAAATGTATCTGATGGTGTGTGTTTGGTGTAGTTTCACCAAATTCACGCTATCACAACATACTAAAATTGGTGTGTTTTTACAACAAAATGCCATAGATTGGTGTATTTAGTTAGAGTGAAGTTGGTGTAAATAAAATGAATCCGATGGTGGGTGTGTGGTGTAGTTTCACCAAATTCACGCTATTACAGCATACCAAAATTGGTGTGTTTTTGCAACAAAGCACCGGAGATTGATGTATTTGGTAAGCGTGAAGTTGGCGTAAATAAAGTGTATCTGATGATGTGTGTTTGATGTAGTTGCACCAAATTCACACTCATAGCATACCAAAATTGGTGTGTTTTTGCAATAAAACCACAGAGATTGGTGTATTTGGTTAGCGTGAAGTTGGCATAGATAAAATGTATCACAACATACCAAAATTGGTGTTTTTTTACAACAGAACGTCGGAGATTGGTGTATTTGCTTAGCGTCAAGTTGGCGTAGGTAAAGTGTGTATGGTGGCGTGCATTTTGTGTAGGTTACCATATTGGCACTGTAATATACCAAAAATGGAGTTTTTTTTAACAACAGAATGCAAGAGATTAGTGTATTCCTCAATCTTGGTATGCAGTTAAACACACCACAAACATACTAAGAATGGTGTTTTACTTTTGTGGTTTTTTGGAGAATATTAGTAGTGAATTGACGTTTAATGTAGTGGTTTTTGGTGCAGTATTGGAGTAGTTTTCCACCAGGTTAGTGATTTTTTGGTTGTATATTGGTGCTGAGTTGGGTATTTTGGTAGAGTTTTTTTGGTGTAAACTTGCTGTGGCTACTCAACATGGTGGTGGGTTATTGGTGTTGCCAATAGTTTCACGCCATATAAGTAAACCAATTTAGTTGGTTTTTTGCACCAATACACCAATCGGTCGGTGTATAAAGTTAGTGAATATTTGTAGTTTTTTTTTGTGTAATCTTGGTGTAATTTTCCACAAGGAATATGGTTAATGTACTCTTTATTTACATGAAAGGGCATAAAACTTATCCGTATTGCCCCCTGAAACAAGGGGGGGATTGAATGTACAATTTACAAACACACACAAGTATTGACATACAATTTACAAACACACACAAGTATTGACATACAATTTACAAACACACACAGGTATTTACATACAATATACATGGCTTGGCTAAAAATACGCAAAAAACTTTCTTTGAACATTTAAAAGTTCAACCAAAGTATAAAATGTATTTATCAAACAGATTTTTAACTGCTTATTGAATGCTTTGTAACATTTACATAGGGCCTACTTGAGTTTGGGGAAAAGTTGGTTAAATAGTTTTATAGCAGTGTAATATGTACCTACCTCTCCTGTACATGGATAGGTTAAATTATTTATTGGGCTGTGGATACTTTTCTGAGTTGTCATGGAACATAAATAAACTATTGCGTTGATAATTTTTTAGCCTAATCTTTCAAGACAAAATTGTTGTTTTTTTAGTTGTTGATGCATTGAGCTTGTAACTGAAACCTTCCAGTTACAAAGTGCATATTTTTAGTCTGCGAGTACAACTTTTCAGCTCCCCGTTGCAAATGTTTAGTTGATGACAGTAAATTTTCAGCTGCAGCTTCAATTTCACAGCTAAATAACTGTCAATTAATATGCTGTTTTCCACCATTGACTGAGAATAATTAACTGCACAACTAAATTTTTCAGGTGTTAGCTACAAATTTTCAACTACCTACCAACCACAAAATTTAATTCTGTAACCGAAGAATTTTAGTTATCCAGCTGTATATTTTTTGTTGCGAATAGTATATTTTCAGTTGGTGGATCCAATTTTTCAGGTTTCGGATGTGCATTTTCAGTTGTTAACAGGTAATTTGTCAGTCATTGCTTCAATTTTACATTCAAATGACTGTTAATTCATATGTTAATTTGCACCATCGACCGAGAATAATAAACTAGGCTACATGACTTGAATTTTTCAGCTGACTACTGCAAATTTTCAGTTCACAACTATAATTTTCATTCCATAGCCAGAGAATGTCGGTCATCCAGCTGTAAATTTTTTGTTGCAAATAGTATATTTTCAGTTGGTGAATCCAATTTTTCAGTTTTTGGGTGTGAATTTTCAGTTGTTAACAGGTAATTTTTCAGTCATAGCTTTAATTTTACATTAAAATTACTGTCAATTTATATGTTAATTTACACCATCGACCAAGAATAATAAACTACATGACAGAAACTTTTCAGCTGGTGACTACAACATTTCAGTTACCAACCACAAATTTTCAATCCATAACCAGAGAAATTATGTCGTCTAACTGTACTTTTTTTGTTGCAAATGGTATATATTCAGTTGGCAAATCTAATTTTTCAGTTGTTCGATGCCAATTTTTCAGCTAAATGGCTGTCAATTTATATGTTATTTTGCACTATTGACTGAGCATAACTGAAAATAAATAAATTAAATGACTGAAAATTTTCAGTCACATTTCCAGCAGGGAAATACTCATCGACTGTGTAAAAAGCATTAAGGATCAAGAAATATGTATGATATATATGATATACAAGTTCAACATCAAGGAGAATAATAACTTAACGATTTTTAATAACTTGAATTACTAACCACAAAGAAGAAAAAATCGTGAAAGGAGCTCATCATTTATGGGAATTAAACACATTCTGCAAATACTAACTAATTTTTGCGAACTGTTTTTAGAGGTTAACAACCACATGCAAACAACACCATAACATAAAACTTTTATTGGTTAGAATAAAAAAAACCTTATTCAGCTGCCGCAACTTTACTGTCATCATCCATGTCTGAAATAATTCTTATTTTATCTATTTTCAAACACGAAATCGAAAGTAAACTGAGCAGTTAACAGGAGTATGCTCGACGTAACATCTAGCAGACGATTTTTGACCTGGGAGCTTCTTGACCTGACGAGTAAAACACTCTGCGCCATCTTGTTTCCGGCGAGGGCGAGTAAAACGCCTAGGAGTGCCCTGAGAGCTGCAAGAGCACAAAGAGTCGCCAGGTCAAGGCCGAGTAAAACAAACCTACTGGTGTAGTCAGCGTTGCCGACCCTTCAGCAAAAATGTCCATACGAAAATATTATTTGGACCGTATTTCTCGCATCAGGGCAGTACATTGCAATTTTTAGAGTTTTCTGCCGAGTCTTATTTAGCATTATTCTCAATTTCCTATAGCTGTAGTAGCTAAATGTTGATTATTTTAAGTGATTCGGCAATGATGTGTGTACTACTTCGGATATTTTCGAATCAGGAAAAAAAATTTCAAAATACCCTCCAAGTTTTCAATTTCCTATGAGTGGTACAAGATCCGCGAAAAATACTGCTAGCTTTTTTTCCGGGGTGTGTGCAAGCTTTTGAATGTCGGTACAACAAAGTCAGTTTTTTTAGAAGAAATAATAAATTGCTCTCTGGCTTGCTACAAAAACGCCTTTCATTTTTGTAGTGTTTTTTATCAAATTAAGTTCTGAAATAAAAAATATATATATATATATTTTAAAGTGTACTGCATTATAATTTTAAAAAAATGGATTTTGTTGAAACAATTGTGTTAAAGTTTCAATCGGGTGAAAACATTTTTAACTTATTTTTCTAGAATGTGCTAAGACGTACAAATAACGTACTGTCCAAGGACTGGACCGTACATCCGTACACACAGTGGAATTACCGTACATGTATGGTCAGAACCGTACGATTGGCAACTCAGCTACTAGCGTCGTTTCTTATCTGCACAGAAAGCACGAAGTTCCTTATCTGCACGTAGTGCAGCACCACTTTTACCTTGTGACTTCACAGCACTTTTGTGTGTTCGAATCCGCTAGAAGACTGCCATTTAGGTACCTAAATAGACCACATGACCAATATCAGGGCCTAAAAATTTGCGGATTTTAGGGATTCCCAAATTGGTCCGTAAAATCTTCTGCTGCTTGCTCTGTGGTCTGCTGTTGTATTAGCGCCGATTCACAATAAATTTGACGTGGACCTCCTTACGTTACCTTTGCGTTAACTTTACAGAAAAATTTACCGTGGATGTGGCCGATCTTTCACATTGAAGTTAAGTAAGAAATTTAGTTGATGTTCAAGGCTACCAACTGTAGTCGAGTTTTCGACAAATTCTCTAAGATTAGTATGTGTAATGCTGCTCACGTAAAATGTAAATTGTTTAGTTATAAGTGTGGAATAACTACTTACATTAACTAATATTCAAGTGAGTCCGCCTTCTGAACGTGTCCACAATATTACATTATTTGGTTACCGGTTCTGTTTGGTCCTGATTCGATATTTCGTATGTTGGCAATAAAATACAATATTTATCGGACTCGAATGAAGTATGTTAGAAATGCTGTAAGACATTTAGACCACTGACGATCATTGCAATATTTACATTTAACCATGTTATTTGAGTCGCAAAATATTTACATATACAAGTTCTAACGTAAATTAATAACGAAAATTATTTGCAAGTACCTGTTTCAGACTTTCAGTTATGTGTTGAAAATGTGTAATAAATTACCCTCCTAGTTGTAACTTTACACCTTTCTTACCAACTAGTTTTTTTTTTTTTTCATATTACACATGCTTTATTTAAGAGTGATTCTGTTGGGAGTCTAATTATTTCATGAAATGGAGGGCTAAACTTTTAGTTTAACGTCTTTCGTGAGACTGGTGAGACACTTGTTTGATATTTTAACGATATGTTTGCTGCCTACACATTTCATACCTACCTCAGTGAATAACGAACTTGCAAACCATCTAGCTAGTTAAATTTGTTGTAGCATCCTTGAACGAATGCTTTAGCAACACATTAGCTCTGAATTATTTATAAATATATGATAACGATTTACGACTCACTAAACAACCATAGCCACACATTTAGGCCTATTAGGCAATGCACTGACAAATACCATGTCACACGAGGTACAAACCTTATGTGGAATTAAAAATATTGTTTACTTAAAATTACAATAATGAACATTTTGCTTTCACCACTTTTCAGAACACAAATATGACAAATTTACTTCTTTTCATACACTCTTGTACATGCACGAGCGAGCGTCACACAATTTGAGGTTACGATAAATGTCTGTAAAACGTTCGTTTTCGTTTTGGCGCGATAATATCTCGTACGCAATAGCAAATACTGTAAATAAGAATACCAGACACTCCTGTCGTTTTGCATGGGAAAGCCTGCGGACTTATTCTGTACGGCCAAAGTAATGTTGCTTAACGCGCAAACTGCCTTAGCTTCGAGTTTACTACGAAAGTGATTCTGTACGGCCAAGTTGCGTTAGAACTCGTTTACTTGGAAGCAGATGCGAAGGAAAATACTGAAGCAAATGTGCCCGGGTATCGGAGGTTGCGCAAAGCCCGGAATTAATTTGTTATGTTGTGTAATAAGTGTTATAAATAATTACACTGGCTGAGACGGTGATATATAATAACTATGCAGTGTATGCTTTCACGAAAATGGACCCTTGGCTTGTCAAAAGTTCCATTTAAAAGTCTTGTGTATGCGGTGAAAATACTCAGGTGGAATAACCTCATTCTTTGGCTTGGAAACATGGATAATCCCTTCCTACATCTACATGTGTTAATTTTACAGCAACGTGTGGAAACACGACTATAAATTACGAGAAGACAAGCCTACATTATGTATTACAATACACTAGGATATCGTTAGCCTTTTATGTTGAGGCATAGTCATGACAAACAAGGTTATTTTGTGCTTGAGGAAAATTCGAGCACTAAAGTAATAAAGAATAATTACACAAAAAGTGGTAGTGGTAGGGTCGGTAGAGGTCAAAATGTTGAGCAAAAATACAAATGTTGTGTGTCCATTTAACCTGATACTAACCTAACCACACAAAAAGTGAATTACTGTTTTTAATTAACCTGAAGTATGGTACCAAGCTTAGCATGGCATACAATGAAAATAAGCCTACTAAACTAAACTAACCTTCTATAATTATATGGGTATTCAACGAACTCAACAGTGGCTTTTTGTATAGGTTTCATCGCAGTAACCTAATAATTTGGCCTACACAAACTATAGGCCTTAACTAAATTACTATCCACTACCTTCAAATTGTCAACTTCCAACCCAACTTGCCAATATAAGTAGCCTATGTTGATATAAACACAAACATATACAATAGTTATACAAAATGGTTCTTTCCTTTAATTATCTAAAAGGCCTATATCACTCAAACATAAATAGTGGTGTTTGAAAATTTATTCTGTTTTGTCCCGAAAAAACTAGGTTATGGCACGTTAAAAAATCATACCTTCCCCCCACCCCCGCAATTTGTTGGCGAGTGCTATCCAAATTATCTCGGACACCCTAAATACATTAACGATTTATTTAAAAAAAGTGAATCTGTTAAAATTCACTACTGAGGTTGCCTAGAACCAAAATTTACAATACTACAAACGAACACGCACGTAACGTTAAATTCACAGACTCGGGCGAGATTGTATCCCAATTACACAATAAACACATGAATAATTTTTCTACAGGGGTGTAGTGTATTTAGGAAAAAATCAACTCTCATCTCTATTTTTGTACTATCCATTACTTCCTTGCTGCCACGTGCTTCGTTGTTTATACTCGCAGAACCGTAGATAAAACGAACTAAAAGAAAGGTGGCAAACTTACGCACACCGCAAATGATTCTCGATTTCATCATAAATAGAGTAATTTTCGGACAAAAGGGCAGCCAACCTACGATTACCGTCAAAGCAAAACGATTGAAGGTATCTCATAGAAGCAACATTTTCCGCAGAAGTAAATTATAGCGTCGAAAGCAATCTGTGGCATACAGAAACGATCGCGAGAAACGAAACGCTATTTCGACAGCCGAAGTAAAGCAAATTACTTCATTACGGGACTTTGCTTCGGCCGTACAGAATAGGGCTGCGGGCAACCACCGACACTAGCGCTCCTCGCGTGAGATGTTGATTACTAGTGGCGGGAATTAAAAAATCTATGTATATCTAATGGCACTTACGAGATTGTTACAACTTAAAAAAACATGATTTCCCCGATAGATCAATAGATATAAATACCAGATTGAATTTTGTAATATTGGTTGAGTATATACATAATAATTTTTATTCAATATGGCTTTTAAATATTAAATAGACTCATAATATATTTGTCACATGTGGTATGCATTGCATTTGTTCTGACAGAACCTATGCATGTGGAAATAATGAGAATTACTCTCTTGCAAGAGTTGGAGGACATCAAGGGACGCAAGCAAGTACATGACTTTGGAAATTAATTGAGTAGCAAAACTCACTGAATAATTGTGAAGCGATTTGTGTGTGTACCATTTAGGTAAGGTTGCACAACATCCTATTACATTCACAAAATATACAATAAAAGGTTATTTTATAAATACGTTTCTTCCGGATAGGTGTTTGTTAGCTAGTTTTCATTAAATCAGCATAAATAAGTAAATTAACCTGTAACTTGCTTGTATTATCAATTTTGTAAACCTATTATTTGTGAGGTTCTTGGATTGTTTGTTGATGGCAATTACAGACTTTGGTCTCTAGTGCTGCACTTCTAGAATAGTATTCTTAAAATTTACTAGACCAATAACTTTAATCCTCAGTATATTTAGTTACCGTAAGATGGGGATCCTTTGCCAAGTTTTGGGGTTACTTTGCACCACTATTTTTTTTGTTTAAACTAAATGTTTGAAGCTTTTTTTAACATACAAAATTCTCCATCTACAACAGAAGTAATGAACTACACTTGAACGTAAAGGGTTTTTTGAAATTTTCATTTGAATTGAAATTAATTATATTTTGCAAAGTTACCCAGGAAGGGGCAAAGTATCCTCAATTTAGGGTACCCCACTTGGTTTTTATGAGAATGAATTTAGGGCTAGGGTTAAAAACTAAAAAAATAAACAAACATGTAGTAACAATAGCAAAGAACGACTGCAGTTTAAAAAATATCGCTGCTAAAATGATAGCAAAGAATGTTATGTAGGCTTAGGAATCCTTGGCATATAGACACACATTCTTGGAATTAAAAAAAAAGTGTATTATCTTTGTGGTTTTTTGTGCTGTACATTCGTAGAATCAGAGTTGTGCAGCAATTAATGAATACTAGCTAATATTCCTGGCGAGATTTTTATATGTTTACATCCCTATTTCATGATCAATTGCCCATTTTTTATTTTGATTCCGGCTTCCCGAACCAATGAGGGGTGGGACATGGAGAAACATCTGAATGCAAGAGTGAAATAAAATGTGAGGGCACTGAAAAAACTTGCCTACCAGGAGAATCACGCCACACTTGCCACCGTGCAATAATTTGGGAAGGTGAGTGGGGGGGGGGGGGGTTACCATGCCAGGAATCTAACTTAGAAAATCTTGGCGGGAAGCGGATGATACTCTTACACATGAGGGTGATCTTACCCGATTGTACAATGCATAGTCACAGGTTTTTAATTGTTTCTCACATTTGCTATTACTGCCTGCTGCCAAACAGTTTTGGCTAAATTTGTTGGTAGGGTGATTGTGTGGTAGTAGCACTCACCTCCTACCCTGGTGATCCTGTTTCAATTCCTGGTGGGGTCGTTCTCAATTTTTCGATATAGGCTTCTGAATTTCCTCAGGTTGTTTTCATTACCTCTGGCCTTGCATTCCACCACTTCTCCATATCTATCTCATAAGCATTGGGACCACGACGCTAAACACACTCAAACATCTTCCCTTATACTCCAAATGCTAACAATACATATATTATTGGAAAATATTTTGCAAAGTGTAAGCCAATTTTGTTTCCATGCCATTAAGTATTTGTCGTGGCACTTCGGGGCTAATAAGTGGAATGGAGAGATTTCCATAAATACAAAACTATTTCTATGAGTATTTGTGTAGTGTTTTGGAACTAATATATTTATATAAATAAATCTGCATCTGGCAACCGACAATTGCGAAGACCATTTATTACTTGTTGAATAGTTATCATCATAGGGTAGGTCCAACGAGTGTTAACCCTACGGAAAGAGAGGTAACTCAATGCTATAAAATGGGTCCTGATTATTACCTTATTCTATGCTGTGTGCATGTTCACTAGCGCTTAAATTTAGCTATGGAAAAACGTAGAAACACCAAATGAAGAGCACTGCGCATGTGCAGTTTTTTTTTCGATTACGACACATCGACTTCAATCGAAGTATTTGTATATCGATCGATTGAACAATTCAATTGTTGTAACTGCAGTCGACATGTAAATTTCTATTATTTTATTTTTTACGTAATTTAGGGCAGGAGTTACATCGTTAAAATTAATAATTTCTTTATTTGTACATAACCATGGGATAATGTTTGACATTAATAGTATTAGTACGACTCGCAAATAAATTATTTTAAATTACATTGTTTACATGTAGGTTTTAATGCAACTAAAAGACACTACTTCCTCTTCATATGTACATAGTAAAAACATAAGTTATAATCATGGCAACGAAAACGAAAGCACACACTAACTTCAAAACCACTTTTAAATTTTTACTTTCACTTAATTTTTTCCTGTGATGTAAGTCAGAATTTACTATTTATACGATCAGGAAACTTACACGCAAACTTTGAAATCCAGTCTCCTTGATTACTACGCAACAGTGTTTCAGAATACACGAAACGTATAGTACTATCATGAACACAACATTTATGTGACATAACTTTCAACTATTAACTAAATACAAAGCTTATGTCCACTTCGCTCAACAGACATAACCATACTTCACGCTTCACTTCGCAGAGAAAATGGCGGCCACATGCTATGAATGACCAGTACAAAGTTCAAATCCTTAAAACAAATGCATCGCGACGGTGCTGCTAAAATTTTGCTACGGATATTAGAAGAAGCTGAAAGCATGGCTCGTTTTCCCTGTATTAGTTTCACACCCATGGGTAGGCCTAAAGGATTCAATGTCAACCATCAACACAAATCAATTAATGTAAATATTTATTTACTAACCTTTTTATTTTCCTCAATGTACATAACCCAAAATACACTTTTTTTAAATACAATATCATATTAAACTACAGAGTTCAATTAAATGTTCCATTATACAACATCAAAGAATGCTAACTATCCAGAAACAGACAAAACCACCTGGAAGTAAATAGTAAATTTCAAAAAATATTTGTAAAAAAAATTACTTGCAGCAGATAACAAAAATTCCATACACAATACAAGTTGTACAAATACTACATTGTTTTAATAATACACTTTTTGAACACCCACACACCTCTAAACCATATATAGTCTTTAAGGACGTGTTCTACTGCAATTTTCATAAAAAAAAATTTTATTCGTACCAGATATATTTTTCTTATTTCAGGCACAAAATGTGACTAAATTTGGCTCTTATGAAATTTTTTTATCTCTCATAGTTTTCACGTAATGGCTTGTTAAGCTCATATGCTGCATGTTTCCGTTTTAAGGACTACACTAAAACCAACTGTTAAACTAAATAAAAAAAACACTGTGGATAACGACATTGCAGGCTACAATGTCATGCTCATAAAAATAAAGAAAAAAAATTATTTTTTTTTTTAAATGCTGAAACCAAAAATAAAAACTTAAAAATTCAAATTTTTTTTTAAAATACAAATAATTTTTATTCTTTATTTTTATGAGCATGCCATTGTAGCCTGAAATGTCTTTATCCACTGTGATTTTTTTGAGTTTGGTATATCAGTTGGTTTTAGTGTAGTCCTTAAAACGTGAACATGCAAAATATGACTATAACAAGCCATTACACGAAAATTATGAGAGATAAAAAAATTTCATAAGAGCCACATTTAGTCACATTTTGTGTCTAAAATAAAAAAAAAATATCTGTTACAAAGAAAAATTTAAAAATGGCGATGGAAATTGCGGTATAACATGCACTTAAGATAACACAACCTATTTTTGAACATTACATAAAATACATCCAGCATTGTTACAGCCACTGAGTGTATTTTAATAAAAATACTATAATAATAATGATAATAGCCCTGCAGTCCAGCTACCGTCCTGTGGCACAGTTTCCTCTGTTCAGCTTTCCTCCCTCCTTCTCCAATCACTTCAACACACTCTGCTGCCACATCACATGCTACCCGCAACTCATTCCACTCGCTTACGGTCCTGATCAGCAAAGAGTGTTTTCCTCCCACTGTTCTCCTTCTCTCCCTGTGGACCTTGCAACAGTTGTCCCTTCATCCACTGTAGCGCTCTCTTACAAATTTTTCTCCAACTGCCCCAGCCCATGGAGCACCTGCTACATTTTCACCAGCCCCTCTACCCGCCACCATTCCTTCAAGGTTCCCCACCCAAGATCCACTATCATCTAAGAAGGTTGATCTATTTGCCCATTCTGTCCTTGTCCCCTGTACCATTTTCCCTTCACCCACATTGCCACCCTTCGATCTTTCTTTCTTCCACTTAATGGCATGGATCCCATACCGGAGCCGCATACACCAACACTGGACATACCATAGTGGCGTATGCCCTCTCCAATGTGATACTACCCCATCTAAGCTCCCTCTCAAGCAGTCCCAGGGCCTGCCTACCCTTCCTTACCACTCTGGTCACCTGCTCCTTCCAGCCCAAGTCCTCCTACCAAAAACCCCCACGTAGCTTCTCCTATCACCTCTTCCCCCACTGGTCTTCCATCTTACTCACCCTCTTCCTCTTGGCGAACCTAACAATTTTGGTTTTATCCATTTTGATCCTCATCCCATTAATTACTGTCCATCTTTCCAACGTTCTTGGATCTTCCTGCAGCTTCTCCATACAAGACAAATTCATCTACAAACATCCTCAAGCCTCACACTACTTCTGTGCCTATATCATTCACCATTATGATGATTATTAGCAGGCCCAGAATGCTTCCCTGCGGCATCCCAGAGGTACTTTCCCCTCCTCTGAGAGTGCTTCACCCACCCTTACCCTCTGCCGTCTATTTGCGAGGAAGTCTCACCACTCCCCTAGCAATCTTTCCACCTTATCCATTAGGATGTTTTGCTGCACCTTGTCAAATTATTTCTCTAAGTCAATGAAACAAGCATCTATCTGACTTCCTCCATCTGCCTTTCCAACCAATTCTTCCAACAAACATGCCAGCTGTCTCTTGCATGAGTACCCCCTCCTAAACCTGTGCTGCCTCTCATCTAGCCATTTTATCTGCTCCATTTCCGTCCTGAGAAAATGTTACCCCCACCTGCATGCTCCTTTAACATTGGCCTAAAAGATAAATACCAAATGCCAGGAGGATGCAAGCGCAGACAGGAAGGTGGATCGGATTCTGCAAGGAATTGCAGAACTCCCCACACACAAAAGAGTGGTAAAAAAACATATTAGACAGATGCTAGGCCGAGTGCATGCCAGTGTTGTTGCCTTACAAAAAAAAATAAACAACAAGCCAAAAAAACAGTAGAGTATAAAGAGTCTACAAAAATATACCTCACAATAAACTTAATTGGTGAGATACAGTAAAAGGAATTTTTACTGATCGAAACAAAAGAAATGGTAAGGTGTGCATAACAATCCCCAATGGGATAGCACAGAAATAAACACTGAATGATGAAAGGTTAAATAATAAATAATAAAAAAAAACACAAAGGGTCCAGATCACCATGAGTTTAATTAGATAAAATTAATTAACATGGTGAAAGTTCCATGAGCAAAACATGTAAAAAAAGAAATACCCCTTTTTTTTGGTTAAGTTACGTGTTAAGTTAAATAGTTTTTTCAAAAATTATATTAAATTTCTTCTTAGATTATGTCATTAATATCATTGAAAGAGTTCCGAAAATTTTCTTACATGTTGCAAGACACTTTAGACACGTGCATGTCAGAAAATGTTGAAATACCGACTTTAGTAGATCCAGAAGAGGTAGAAATGGCACTGAAACATTTCTCAGTGCGAGTTAGGAAAAACCCAACTCCAAAACAGCAATCAAGCCATGTACAGCAAGCGCCGCTAGGCTGGATACTTCAAAAATAGCAACATGGCTGGCTACTTCCAACCACCCAGCAAGAGAAGTAGACGGGAATGTGTGGACCGCTAAAATAAAATTTACATATTAAATAGTATGTTAACACACTTACAAACACAAAAATATGCAACCCGGACCAAAATGGAAAAGGAAACACTTACCCAAAAGGCGGAAAGAAGTTACTTTAAAACCATAAGAGAAAAGCCGAAGCAGGAAATAAAAATAATAGTTTTTCACATCTTTGCTGGAGCGAGAAGAAAAGGGCAGTGAGAACAAAGATGTTACGATACACGGGACGTGAAAAACGTGCAGGTGTCTGTTCGAGTCGCTTGGCGCTTTGGTCAAAACAAAGCACCAAGTGTTACAATATGAAATTACAAAGTTGTCAACAGAAAGTTAGTCGACAATAAAAATTACTTGAACACAGTTTCAAGTTGTTTAAAAAAAAACAGAGTTTTGAAATACATTATTTTCAAACACAAATTGTTAATAGAATTAATAGAATTTTTTACGAGACAACTATTACATAAAGGAAAGTTTTGTTAAATTGAATTACAAATATTAAAAAAATGTAATATTAGTGTTCTTACACATTACGTAGCTAAATTGTTTTAACACAACGTATTTCAATAAAAAAAATAGTTCGAAATGACAATATTACAAAAGAAGTAAGCAACAGACTGGGGATCCTTTACTTTATTTACATAAACAAAAGAACTAAACTACGTCCATTATAAAAATAATGGCAAACAAAGAGAGTGGTGCCAAACAAAATGGCACACACTCCCCCCCTGAAACAAGAACCTGGGGTGTGCAGAGCAAAAAAAACACAAACATAACAACAAACAAGTGCTGTGGTCACCAAGACCAAATCAATAGTACTAGCTAAACAAAAACAATGCATTATACCCACAAACAAACAAAAATATTACATTATGAAGTGCTGCTAGGAACGACAGGTAAAGGTATAACAACAGAACGCTCAGGTACAGTAACTTGAGCCGGAGATGAAGATTGCACTCTAGTGCAAAACTTATATTTAAGCCAAAAGTATACCGTTAAAATTAAACTCGTTACTGCAATACAAGACAAAGCAATAGAGATAAAACTTAAATGGTTAGAACTTGGGTTAGAATGAGGATGGAGTAAAGGAAAAAGATCACGGAAATTCGTGCCTTGAGGATGAGCAGATAACATGGAATCAAGTTCCTTTGTGAGGGAATCATTCAAAAAAGGTTATGCTATGTAGAAAAATGCACGGAAGTTAGGTTGGTAGAGAGTTTAGGTAGATGATGACGGGGTAGAGAATGAATGAAATGAATGGCAGAAAAAATTTTACCAAAGGTCTTAAAGTGTGAACTAACGAGATCACAATGTGTGGCATTACTGATAGATCCACTCCCTGATAAAGAGAGGGTGAAAGGTGGGTCAGAAACTAGCGTGGTTCTGCATAAAAAAGTAACATCTAAAGGGTATTTAGTTGAAAAAAGCCAAAGTGACTTAGTCTTCTGAAGGAAGGGTGTGTCTAACTTTACAATAGATTTTTCACAAAAATCAAGGTAAGATTTGCCAGAGAAAAGATTAAATTCACAGTTATTAACATGAGTATCAAAAAATGGAAAGCCAGAAGGGCATAAAGTAACACCATAGGTCTTACAACCAGTTAAAAGATTAGAATTAACCGGAGCAAAGAATTTCCGGTCTTGACTTACAATTAAATATTCAGAAACATCCAGCAACAGGTATTTATTTACATTAGGAAACAAAACTGGAAATGTGAAAATACGATAACTTTGAAAAAGACTGTCATGATTAGCTAAGGGGATGTTAACCACAACATTAAGTGAAGAATTATAGATAACTGCTTGCACAGTACTCAAACCATAGTATGAATACAAATTCTCAAAAATTACTGGTGCAATCATGTGCAAAGGTGAAGAAATCATGTATTGTATCATAGTTAAAATTTCAATAAATCCTTTGGAGTTTAACAGAGTAGAACTGAGCTTGCCATGGACACTAGTCTCAATAGCATGTTTTAAATCAAATAACTCTAGTCTAGCACTAGACAATGCTTCACTAACGCTTAACAACATGTTACTAAGGTCCAGACGAAAACTTATTACAACGATTTTGTCCCATATTTCATGAGTAGATTGGTTAAGAATGTTAAACAAAGCATTATACTGATTAACATAGTTAGATGCCAAAATTTGAATTCCTTTAGTAGAGTTTACAATACGATCTTCAAGATTTTTGATTAGGATTACATGATTAGCTAGGTTTACAGATACATCTCCTTGTTCGTTAGTTAAAGAATTTAATTTTTCTTGCAAAAGTTTAAATCATCACTGTCTAAAGTTCCAAAAACTGTTTTGAGGATAGTTCCTCCAAAATCAAAAAGTCCTCTTTTTGGCCTTCTTCCCTGAGGGAGAAGAGACGTTAACGTTAGAGCTTCAGATTTGAAAGCTACACAATTATCCTGTAATTGTACTACAGCAAACTCAAAATTAGTGTCAAAAGAACTCACACTATCAGATACCGAGTGTTGTTCATGAATGAAGATTATGGAGTTGACAAGAGAGTCCAGAAGAGTACATTCCTCTTGTAATTCTTGCAGGTCAAAATTTAGCACAATAGAGAAATAACTGTCTGAAAAAATAATATCTTCATCACTCTCGAAGATAACACCAGAGTTGAGAGTATTCACCGTGATAGACGCAAC
>PNEQ01004958.1:0-21061 GCA_003012365.1 Medauroidea extradentata | reverse complement strand
GGTGCAATCATGTGCAAAGGTGAAGAAATCATGTGTTGTATCTTAGTTAAAATTTCAATAAATCCTTTGGAGTTTAACAGAGTAGAACTGAGCTTGCCATGGACACTAGTCTCAATAGCATGTTTTAAATCAAATAACTCTAGTCTAGCACTAGACAATGCTTCACTAACTCTTAACAACATGTTGCTAAGGTCCAGACAAAAACTTATTACAACGATTTTGTCCCAGATTTCATGAGTAGATTGGTTAAGAATGTTAAACAAAGCATTATACTGATTAACATAGTTAGATGCCAACATTTGAATTCCTTTAGTAGAGTTTACAATACGATTTTCAAGACTTTTGATTAGGATTACATGATTAGCTAGGTTTACAGATATGTCTCCTTGTTCGTTAAAGAATTTAATTTTTCTTGCAAAAGCTTTAAATCATCACTGTCTAAAGTTCCAAAAACTGTTTTGAGGATAGTTCCTCCAAAATCAAAAAGTCCTCTTTTTGGCCTTCTTCCCTGAGGGAGAAGAGACATTAACGTTAGAGCTTCAGATTTGAAAGCTACAAAATTATCCTGTAATTGTACTACAGCGAACTCAAAATTAGTGTCAAAAGAACTCACACTATCAGATACCGAGTGTTGTTCATGAATGAAGATTAAGGAGTTGACAAGAGAGTCCAGAAGAGTACATTCCTCTTGTAATTCTTGCAGGTCAAAATTTAGCACAATAGAGAAATAACTGTCTGAAAAAATATCTTCATCACTCACGAAGATAACACCAGAGTTGAGAGTATTCACAGTGATAGACGCAACAAAAGCACAGCTGGCGACCGCCAGGAAAATGATCATGGAAACGCCCATGATGTCGTTTCCTTAACACAGAGTAGAATTGAAAACAAAATTATGTCTCATAAAAGTGAAACGATCTACTGAAGGTAGTGCCATAAAATGTTAGCAGGAGATTCCCGTTGCAGAGGAGTTGAAAGAATGAGCATAGAATAGAGAAACACCACAGAAGGGTCGAAGTTGATGAACACAAAAAAGACAACATACCTTGCCCCAAAAAAAAGGAAAAAAATACCCCTAAACTAGGATTCCAACCAATCCCACACGTAGGGTATATCACATCTCAAAAGATTAAAAAAAATAAACTAAGATTCCACCAAAGAAATATACAATTCCCAAGTAAATATAAAATTTACCTAAATATATTTTCCCCAATTAAAATTAAATAGTTAGGTTAGGTTTACTGTACACAGCAAAGCAAAATGTAAACAAAATTTACACTTTACAATGAACATAAAAGTTCAGAACACAAATCTACAAACAATAAGTTCCCCAAAAACAATAAACACTTGATATCCCAAGACATAAAATTTACTATCAAAATTTATCATTCAATTATTTAACTTAAAAAAATACCACCACGGTTTTTTTTCTAGCTAGCTCTCAAAGTTTATCCTAAAAATGACTCGGACCGGTGGGTGATCAATCCACGATCAAAACGAAGTCGGGATCACGTAAACAAAGTTTACTTAAAAAAAATTTTGAGGTTAAGTTCCCCATTGTCAATTCCGGTGTAAGGTAATACATTATTAAGGTTGGCCAAACTTTAAAATAAAATAAACACAAAAGTGTAGACAAATACAAAGTTAGGGACAGCAGGTCCTAAACAGTGTATGCAAAAGATTAAGTTTGCCCAGGCGAGGGCTTAGAATAAAGTATTTTTAGATGAGATAGATGAGCTCTCGTAATATAGGCTCCAGAATCAGGGTCAGACAAAGCCACGGAGACTGGCGTGAGGAAACGTTGGATTTGATAAGGTACCGACCAACGATAAGAAATTTTTGCCATTTTCTTGTCTACTGCGCGACTGAGAGGATGTGCTTTGCACAAGACGAGATGTCCTACTCTAAATGGATTGTCAATCCGATTTTTGTTATACTTGGCACAACTCTTGAAATGAGCACACTCGAGATTTTTTAGGGCAGATGTCCAAACTTGATGAATATCTTTTGGGTCATTAGGTAACAAATCATTAAGTTGCCACAAGTTAGACAAAGTAGTATTAGGTGTAAAAGAAAACAGGAGGTTAAACGGAGATTCATGTCGGGCCAAATTGAAAGCCATTTGTAACCAAGAAATGTGTTTGTCCCAAACTAGCATGATCCGTCGCATGGAAAGCAATTAGATCTGAACGAAGGTTTCGGTTGAAACGTTCCGCATGCGAAGGAGGAGGATTGTATGGAGACAAAGTAATATGGCGGATGCCATGAGAGAAACATAAATTTTTGAAGATTTTATAAGTAAACTGTGAACCATTATCAAACACGATTGAAGAAGGAATACCGAAATTTTGAAAAATACGTGTTCGAAGTACTTTAACAGTTGGCAAAGCATCAGCTTTCCTAAGTGGAATTAACCAAACAAACTTGGTGAAAGCGTCAACACCAACAAGTAACATGTTATTGCCATTTTTACTTCGAGGAAAAGGGCCAACAAAATCAATAAACAATTTTTCCATAGGTTTGGTTGCAACGTCAGAGACGTCAGAGACGACAACCCTCAATTTCTTGTGCCAAAACCGCGCCTATCGCGTGACCTGACGCATCAGTTTGTAAAACAAACGGCTTAGAGAAATCTGGCATACGGAGGACATGTGGATTCATTATGTCGTTTTTCAAGGTTTCAAACGCCTTTTGCTGGTCATCACCCCACTCGAATTTAGTGGATTTTTTCTTAACAGATTAAGAGGTGCTGCCTTTTCAGCTAAATTTGGCATAAACTTGCCAAAAAACTGAATCATGCCAATAAATCTGGCGATGCCTTCAGGATCTTTAGGTGGCGGAAAATTTCTTATAGCTTTGGTACGCTCTGGGTCAATAGAGATTCCACTTGAAGAAATATTATGGCCTAAAAATGATATTTGTGGAACTGCAAATTTTACTTTAGATGGGTTAACAGTAAGTCCAGCCTTCTCCAGACGAGCAAAAACTTCTTTCAAATGTTTCAAATGTTCATCAAAGTTCTCTGAGTAAATGACAAGGTCATCAAGATAGTTATAAACAAACTTAAATTTAATGTTGTAAAAAAATTATGTCCAAAAGTCGAGTAAGTACTTGAGCACCAGTGGCGAAACCAAAGGGAACTCGAGTAAACTGATATAAATTCCAAGGTACGCAAAAACTAGTAATAGATTTGGAATTAGGGTGCAACGGAATTTGATGATAAGCTGCATTTAAGTCAATGGTAGTAAAAACTTTAGCCTTCCCAAACCAATTAAATGCTGAATGGAGGTCTGGAAGAGGAACAGATTCAATTTCAATTTTCTGATTAACTTTACGATAGTCAATAACCATACAATGCTTATCATTAGGTTTAGGCCCCAAAAATGCAGGACTTGCATATTGTGAGGTAGATTGCTCTATTACACCTTTATCTAACAGATCTTTAACTTGAGCACGCAAAATATCCATTTGAGGTGGTGCTAATTTGTAGGGATGAGATTTAACATAATTGTTATCAATAAACTTAATTTCGTATTCCAACAACTTGGTGAGACCTAACTCGGTCGTAAGAACCTTAGGAAAAGTTTTACAAATATTCTCAATCTCAACACGTTGCTGTTGATTCAAATGTTCAGATACTTGATTAGCTTCAGAATTAACTTCAGAAATATTGTGATTTACATTAGCATTAACAAAAGAGATTTTTACATTTTGAGCAAATTTAAAAAATAGATGTTCAGCTTGCATATCTAAAATTAGACCTGTAGTGGTCATAAAGTCAGCCCCTAAAATAAAATCTAGGCTGAGCTGTTTTGAAACAAGACATTTATGGATCCAAGTGAAATTGTCAATTTTCAATTTTAAGGTAGCGTAACATAACATGGGTAATGCTTCTTTAGATGCAGGTTACATTTAACATCACATGGTTCAATGGATTTAATAAATATTAATACTCTTAACTTCTCAAACAATTTAGCGGAAATAATAGTACGCGTGGATCCAGAGTCCACTTATGCATTAACAGTTAAGGTTCCCAGTTTAACTTCAACACTAGGGATAATAGGTTTTTGAATTCCCACAACATTAGGAAAATTAACTTCAAAACATTGAAAATTATTTTTACTAATATGGTTATATGGACCAAACATGTTTTGAAAACTTTTAGAAATGTTGGCTGCTTGACAAACGTGAGCATAATATTGTGCATTGGCAAATTTACCAGGAATAAAAAGGAGGAACGCTCACATTTCTTCCCCGCGGTTCTTGTTTTTTAGTTTGAAACAGCCATCAATTGTGTGCCCTACTTTTTTACAATAGCGGCAACTAGGTATGTCACTAGGTTGAGCCGTAGGTGGAGGTGGTGGAGGGTGACGAGGAGGTAGATGCAGAGGATGAGGAGGATTGGGAGGGTGAGAAGGTGGATTTCGATTTACTGTTAGATATCTCACAGGTGGTTCATTACGGTGTGTCACATTATTGAGGTTAGATGTAGGCTTAGGTGAAAATTTTCTTGTGTCTTTAAATTTGGAAGATGGATGAGATCCAAAAACTTGTTGACGTTTAGTGTCCGCATATCTGATGTTCTGTGAATGTATGCACGCGTAGTCCAATTCTGCAAAAGAATTTGGTTTATTAAAGAAAACTAGGCGTGAATGCTATTCAGGTTCTAGACCTTCCAAAATAGTGTTCACAATTTCAGCCTCTGATAAACCTAGACGCAATATGGTGGCTGCTTCCTTGACACTACCTACATACACAGATAGAGCTTCATTAGGTTCTTGCAAACGATTGAAAAATTTCAACTGTAATATGGCACGTAGCCGAGAAGGAATAAAAAATTCAAAATGTCAGCATGATACTCATCAAAAGAGAAGCGTTTGGTAATGGCCAGACTTGTGCGTTCACTTAGTGGGCTTAACATAAAGGGTAAATAACTTCCAAAAGCTGAGGTTCTGGGATTGTGTTGCTCTGATGCAACTTGACAACTATCTTAAAAAAATCTAGCAATTTATGAACTGTCAGACCCTCAGTGACAGGAAAATCACGTAGCATTTTCTCCAATGGATGGGTAATCTTCCCAAAAACAGGAGTGAAGGTAGGCATGCTTGCCTGAGATAGATGAGGGTGTACAAATGTTGACATGTGAGGATGAGTATGGATTGATGTGACCAAGGGTACAGGAGAATGCGGAATGGTGGAGGACACGATGGATGTGGGTGGTAAGCTTACATGTAAGTTAGAAAACTGTTGAGTGACTGAGGTAATAGGTACATTAACATTACTTTCCTCAGAAGTATTAAAACCTTGTTGTTCAATGTTTGACATAGCATCAAGCAACGATTGGGTTTGACCAATAATATTGTCCAAAGATTGTGTCTGCACATCAGTCAATTGTTCAGTGAAAACAGTTATTAAGTTACGTACATGTCTTGTTGAGGTGTGCCAAGCGAGCTTTTAACCTAGGATAAGATGAAGCAGTAGCATCATCGCTGAAATTATCAAAAAGCTTTTGTAGTGAAATTATTTTACTAGTACATGTACAGTACTCAGCTTGGACCTCAAGGGTCTTTAAAAGGTCTAAATTGGGATTTATGTTAGCTTTCAACGCATCACGCAAACAATTGCCGTAAGCTACAGCAGTATCTCCCGCTGGTTTCACACCACGGATGAGGCATTCATAGCTGCACTCATCAAGATCATGCACAGGTTAAACTAAAAAAAAAAAATAATACCACCCAAAGGGTGCACAAGGAATCTCACAACCCCCGAACAAAACCCAACAGTCTGCTACCACTTTTGTTACCCCACCTGCATGCTCCTTTAACATTGGCCTAAAAGATAAATACCAAATGCCAGGAGGATGCAAGCGCAGACAGGAAGGTGGATCGGATTCTGCAAGGAATTGCAGAACTCCCCAAACACAAAAGAGTGGTAAAAAACATATTAGACAGACGCTAGGCCGAGGGCATGCCAGTGTTGTCGCCTTACAAAAAAAATAAACAACAAGCCAAAAAACACTAGAGTATAAAGAGTCTACAAAAATATACCTCACAAAAAGTTAACTGGTGAGATACAGTAAAAGGAATTTTTACTGATTGAAACAAAAGAAATGGTAAGGTGTGCATAACAATCCCCAATGGGATAGCACAGAAATAAACACTGAATGATGAAAGGTTAAATAATAAATAATAAAAAAAACACAAAGGATCCAGATCACCATAAGTTTAATTAGATAAAATTAATTAACATGGTGAAAGCTCCATGAGCAAAACATGTAAAAAAAAGAAATACCCCCTTTTTTTGGTTAAGTTACATGTTAAGTTAAATAGTTTTTTCAAAAATTATATTAAATTTCTTCTTAGATTATGTCATTAATATCATTGAAAGAGTTCCGAAAATTTTCTTACATGTTGCAAGACACTATAGACACGTGCATGTCAGAAAATGTTGAAATACCGACTTTAGAAGATCCAGAAGAGGTAGAAATGGCACTGAAACATTTCTCAGTGCGAGTTAGGAAAAACCCAACTCCAAAACCGCAATCAAGCCATGTACAGCAAGCGCCGCTAGGCTGGATACTTCAAAATAGCAACATGGCTGGTTACTTCCTACCTCCCAGCAAGAGAAGTAGACGGGAATGGGTGGACCGCCAAAAGGCGGAAAGAAGTTACTTTAACACCATAAGAGAAAAGCCGAAGCAGGAAATAAAAATAATAGTTTTTCACATCTTTGCTGGAGCGAGAAGAAAAGGGCAGAGAGAACAGCGATGTTACAATACACGGGACGTGAAAAACGTGCAGGTGTCTGTTCGAGTCGCTTGGCGCTTTGGTCAAAACAAAGCACCAAATGTTACAATATGAAATTACAAAGTTGTCAACAGAAAGTTAGTCGACAATAAAAATTACTTGAACACAGTTACAAGTTGTTAAAAAAAAATAGAGTTTTGAAATACATTATTTTCAAACACAAATTGTTAATAGAATTAATAGAATTTTTTACGAGACAACTATTACATAAAGGAAAGTTTTGTTAAATTGAATTACAAATATTTAAAAAAATTAAATATTAGTGTTCTTACACATTACGTAGCTAAATTATTTTAACACAACATATTTAAAAAAAAAAAATTAGTTCGAAATGACAATATTACAATAGAAATAGGCAACAGACTGGGGACACTTTATCTTATTTACATAAACAAAAGAACTAAACTACGTCCATTATAAAAATAATGGCAAACAAAGAGGGTGGTGCTAAACAAAATGGCACATAACCAAGGTTGGTGTGATTTATGTAGACAGCAAATATATATCAACAGTTAATGACACTGAATTATTAGTCTCATGAAAGACTTTAAACTAAGTGTGCAGTCCTCCCATCTTATGAAATAAAGAGAATCCCAACAAAATCACTCTTAAATAAGGCTCATGTAATGTGGTTTGTGGAAATGAAACAAGTAAGTAAAACTGGATTTATTAAAATTACCCTAACCCTGAAACCAAGTTTTCTGGGTAAGTTTGAAAGATACAGACGTAGCAATGGAGAGTGGTTATGCAGAGAGGTGCTGGGAGCCAATTCTTGAAATGATGCGAGTTTATTCCATTGCGAATTTGCTCGGAATTTCGTAATGGATTCCATTTTGCTATTCATGAGTGAAAATTACATCGAAATGAAATTATTTCATGCGGAAAAATCTCACATGCTCTTGGGGTCGTGAGATGCGATTCCGCAACGCCTTGAAGACGGCAGCCATTACACTTTTACCGTGTATTTCTACAACCTCACGCTTTCAAACAGACGAAAGAAAGCAATAAAGTACTGCAGAGTGCCCGCGCATATTTTTAAACTATATTAATACTTTGCTTGTTCATTTTATAATACACGATCGCAACAAATCATTAATTTTATCATGAAACTTGCATTTAACATCACATGTGTGCATGTAACAGTATTATATGTATAATGAAAGCAAAAGTGTAAGTGACACTGTAGTGTAGTGGTAATGGCGCATGGTAAAATGTGCTCTGCGGAGCATTTTTGAAAATAAGTTCGAGGCGCTTCACCTTCCTATCGTTTTTTTTATGTAACAAATTCTTTACTCATTTGCTATTTTATCAACGAATTTAAATATTTTTTAATCGTTGTAACGTAATTATTCGAAGTTCCGTACTATGTAGACCTACTATGATTTTACTAACCTAAATTTTGTGTAGAAAATTCCGCTCAAGAAATAACCAATAAACCAACTCATAGTTATATCTCCTTTTGTGGTGACTTAAATTTCAGTACCTACGAGAAGTGTGCAATACAAAAACAATCTTACGTAGCGAATTTAAGCTTTGCAAACAGCCGTGCTCGTTAAAAAAAAAGGCAACGTCGTTGTGTTCGTAAAGTAGAAGCAAGATGGTAGCAGTGTCCTGAATTTCTAATAAAATTACTTGCGATTTAAATGTATCTTGATAAAGACTTTATAACTATTTGTACGCAATAATATTGCATTACAAAACACGTTGCTTGTTAATTATATATATTTTCTTTATAATTCCGTTTATACGCATGCCAATATTGCGCGCGACAACAGAACAAACGAATTTTTTCTTTCACAGGGTGCGTTCAGTGCGTCATACAAGTAGAGCGTTCTTTTCACTCGCAGATTTCTGCCACGGGAGTGTAACCGGAAGTTCGATACTGAAGAAGATCTCGCACTAAGATTCCGCACTACAGAATTTCAACTCAAGAATACCATTCTGCCATAGTGAGATAAAAGTTTCGAAGTTTAGTAAGTGAAATTCGGCAATTCGAAATAATCTCGTAACAACTCGAGAATCGACCCCCTGGACAGGGAATGTAAGCAGGATAAATGCATAATATTTAGAAGTGATAAGGGAGAAAGGGGAAGAGGAATAATGGTGTATGTAAGGTATGGGTTAGAATGGTTGTTGGAATGGAATACTAAGAAGGGTAAGTGACAGAAGTAAAAAGGATAGGTTGGAATAGCACAGTACTGGAGCATACACACCACCATGACT
Source organism: Medauroidea extradentata (assembly GCA_003012365.1). Taxonomy (NCBI): domain Eukaryota; kingdom Metazoa; phylum Arthropoda; class Insecta; order Phasmatodea; family Phasmatidae; genus Medauroidea; species Medauroidea extradentata. The sequence goes on along the minus strand of PNEQ01004958.1, from coordinate 12,032 downwards.
AGGGTGGGATACAATTGAGGAAGGCCAGAATCAATAGACTTGGGCATAGGCAGTGAGGTGTGGCGGGGTACCTGAATATGCCAGGTGTACAGTGGATTGAGTCAGTAGAAGGGATGGGTAACATGATGCAGAGAATGGCAGCGCACTCAGTGAACAGAGGCTTGGTGCTTGCAGTAGAGAAACCTTCTAGACAAAACAAAAGGGGTAGGGGTCCGTACTAGATGTCGTGTTAGTTAGGCTGGAGAATGCTTTTGTTGGTGTGGTAGTACTCAAAGGGATCAGTGACCACAACATTCCAGTAGTGGAGTAAGAGATTGGTGAAACAAGGCTGATGAGGTTGTGATGCGATTGTATAGGCAAGGAAATAAGCTGGAACAGAAATGTTCTAAAGGATAGGTTTGAGAAATTGTCTAAAGGGGTCTTGTAAAGTGAGTTTAAGAAGATAATATATGAAATATGGTAACATTTATACAATGGAAGAGGATTGTTGCTGAGTGGGAAACATAGCATTATGGATAGGCAGACAAAGGGATGAAAAAGCATGTGCAGGCAGATGCATGTGAAATAGAGGAACGATAGGATGGAAATAGCTACGGACGGGATGAAGCAGGTCTGTATAAAGGTAGAAAGAAATATTGTCAGGGAAGAAATGATTACCTAGGAAATATTTAGGAGGAGGGTAGAGGGGGAAAATTGATTATTTTAAGAACATAACAGAAAGGACAGAGGAATGCAAGTGTTGAAAGGTGCAGACGGGCAAGCTACAATAACTGATAAGGAAAAGGCTGCAAGCCTAGTACTTGTCAGTTTTTGAGGAGCAGGATGATTGTAGCTGGTACAATATAATATAGTCATTGTTTACTGTAATTAAAAATAAAAATAATAATATTTTTTTGCCCTCGAGTGTTAATATCCCAGTCATTTGGATGAGGGGGGGGGGGGCCCGGCACCTACAGACCAGTGAAACTTACATCAAATACTGGGAATGTATTGAAGAGACTGGTGGTCCAGTATGTAGCGCAGGTTATGAGCTAGAACTGTTGCAGGATTATGAATGTGGATTAAGGGAAGGACATTAATGATAGACACAACTGGCTGGGCTTATAAAGGACTTGGTGCAAGCAGTTGCAGGGGGGCAAGCAGGTGGATCAACTGTAACCCCCTCTCCGTCCTTCATTAGACTCACTATATCTCCCTACTATAGATTCCTCTGCCTGTATGTATACCCTTATCCTGATGTCACCCAGTGCAGTCCACCCTGCTTCACCCATTACTACCCTCACAAGTTCCTTAACCCTTCTCCTATCCTTCAATGTTTTGCAACCGAAGTCTCTAATAACTGATGGCCTGAAATTAAACTTCATCGTGTCCAACCTGTCCCTGACTTTTTCACTTAATCATTAACACATTTGACTGGCTATCTTTGTAACTTTTATAGTTCATTACCTCCACTTCAATGTGCAGGTTCCACTCTGCTGCATCATACTGAAGAGCAGACCAGACTACGGTGTTGTAGGCCTTCTCCTTCACCTCTCACATTGTTCATAGTTCCCCTCAATATCCTGCTCAACATTCCCACCACTTTCCTAAACCTTGAGGCCACTTTCTGAACTTCGCTTCATCAATCAACATCTTAATGTAACATTACTCCAAGGTACTTATACTCTGATGCTAAACCTATTTCCTGCCTTACCTATCTATAGACTAACATGTTCCTTGTAAACCATACCAGTTAAATTTTCCTCATGATTTTCTTCTTTTTGTTCTTAATCGTTCGTAAACTTATCCACACAACATCTTCTTGCAACTTATTCTCCTTTTCCTCTACTGAACAGAGCACACAATGTTATTCTGCTGATAATTTCTATCATATATCAATAACCACTACGGTGAACAATATGGCACCTAAAATGCTTCTCTCTGGCACCCCATCTATGCCGTCATCCAATAGTATATTTTCTACTTTCATTCTCTGAGCCCTCCCTTCAAGAAATCTTCTATCCACCTTCCTAACCCCTTGGCCTCTTTCAACTCGCCTACTTTCCTGTCATACTAACAATTTGGGATGTAACTTATTGAAGGAAAGCAAAACAGTGGAAACATTTTCAAGACATACAAAGGGGTGAATGGAGAAGCAGGCTAGGGTAAGTTAGGCTACCTGTAAAGCGTGTAGAGAATGACGGAATAACAACAATTAGATCCAGTGATGAGAAGAAAACAGCAGGGTAGACAGTCGGGGAAAGTGGTTAGAAAGTTTAAAAGAGGGGACTGGTAGGTGATTATAAGGAGAACATTACAGCTTGACACCTGATCATTGTACAATTTCACGTTGTTGGTGTCGTCGTTTATTGTATTATTATTAATATTATTATTATTATAAACAAGGAAACTGATAGAATGATTATTTTGCAATGTTCTGGACAGTTACTGAAACAGGTACTAGCGAAACAGTTTCGCTATTTAATACGTTAATATTTAAGTTATTTAGTTATTACTTCGAAATAACATTTAAGTTTTAACACTAATCACATAACACTCGTAAAATGCGAAAGTAAATACTTGTAAGGCTAACCTCAAATATTAAACTTAGCAACAGGGTGTTTTTATTTATTATTTCTACGTGGCTGTCAGTCGTACATGTAATATCCAGAAAATAAATATTCACAGATCCAACAGACGAATCAGGGGGTCGATTAAATATCACCACTTGCATTTTGCACCGACGCAGCACAACGCAAGGTAATCTGCTCTGCGCCTGCTCCTCGAGTCGTAGTTGGAATTAAATATAGTCGAAAACGCAAGACGCAAGGGGCGGAGCCTATTTTGGCTCGGCGCAACTGCCACCCCTCTCCGATTTACACAAGCCAATCAGAAAATTTGTAACATCCTTCTCACTGCCACTTGAACGGCAAGAGTTGTCTGCACACCCGCGTGCTTATATGCATATATCTTCCATGTAGCAGTGAACATTTCTCGCGCTAAAAGTAATGTTTTGGTTAAATTTTTCGTAACCTCAAATTTTGTAACCTTCTCTTGATTAAACAAGGATGTAAGAAGTATAGGTTCATATCAAATTATGAGGGAAAATTGTTACAAAGTTTTCATTACAAGTGTATATGTCGTAGTTGTTTTTTGAAGAGTGAAAGTAAATTTCCATAATGACATGGTTCTTTCAGTGTAGTGGGTGCGTATGTTCATTTTTGTGCTCGTGAATAATTTGGTGCTTTATTTGTGGAGAGCAGCATTTTTGTAACACAACTGGAACACATCAGAGTGGTTTTCGTCTGTAACCAGTTTTTATATACTTTATGTTGCTAACGGAAAATAATGTGCCTAAAGTGAGAGACGTATGACGCGATTAGAGCAAAAACTATGCATACAATATATATTTGTACTGATATTAATTTGAGTGGCCTAGTTTTGAAATTCAAGTAAGTTATTTTAACTTGTGTGCCATGGTATTTGTGAGTGTAGGCCTACTACCTATTGGACCATTCATGTGGCATTCGTCTTTCAGTGAGTCGTAAATCGTGATATGTTGATTATTTCTAAATAATTCATTGCTAATGTGTAGTGAATACGAGTGGTGTTAGTACAACTATACTGCAATAAATTTAATTAGGTCTAGATTATTGTAAGTTCAATGTTCACCGACATAGGGTGTTTATGTGTAGACAGCAAGTCTCACGAAAGACCGAAAACTAAAATGATAGGCCTTCGATTTTGTGAAATAAAGAGAATCCTAAAAGAATCACTCTTAAATATTAAGCACGTATGTGGAAACAAGTCGGCAAGAAAGATGTGATGTTGAAACACCCCATCCAAGCAAGGGGAACAGAGAGGTTATGTTACTGTTCTAAGCAATTAGCCAAACAGGAACTTGCAAATTATATTCGCTATTTATTTACATTATTATTTGCATAAAAGTTTTAAGCAAAGTTTTTAACGGTACCAATAACCTCGTCACAAACGCAACTCTTATTTTCTTGTCGTGTGCCACGGAAAAATACACTCAAAATATATCCCGGGGAAAGTATAAATCGTTGCCCATTTTTAATTGCTTCTTTAGTAAAAAACATTTCAGTTTCGTACTTCTGTACTTCGTAACTATAAAAAGCTGAAATCGTGAAATGTGTACACGTAAACGTAATTTATTAAATTTCATAGAACACTGGATACAGATAAAGATATCCAACTTTTATGTTTATTCACTTTTACACACCCGAAAATGGTCCAATGCGCATGCACGAAGGGCGCAGATATACTTGCGTCGAGCCATTTGCTAGTCGCAGATTTTCAGGCACTTTGCGCCATCACGTGACCACTTGCACCTGCGAATTTTAATATTTAATACCAAAGCAACGCAGCACAGGTGCAAATTTTGCACTGCACCTCTCAAAAGCGATATTTAATCGCCCCCTAGCAGCCACGACACAACCCCACAGTCTGTGCAACCTAACTACATTTCTAGCTAAGCTTTGGGTAGTTACACAGAGGTATAAATCAAGTGGTAAGACGAGACTTTAGATAAAGTGCCAGGTAAGTTTAACATCAGGGTAGTTACCTGCAGGTTAACTCAGAGAATGGTAAGACCGTTCCTTAGCTGAGGGCCACTTATCCTAGACAGCAGTATTTATTCTCAAGTTGGCACTTTGAATTTGTTGTCACATGATCTGAAGAGGAATCAAAATATTTTTTAATGTATTGTTTATTTGTTATGCTTTTCGTGAAGACTGCTGTTATGTATTTGTGTCTGAAGGAAAGCAATTGTGTACCGTAAAGTTACCAGTGGATGAAAATTTGAAACTTTTATATCCAGTGGAAAAGCTTGGAAACTTAATAAAAATACGAGAACGAAGTATCCAGTTTTAAATGTGTCGGGCGTCAAAATTGACTGTGAGAAGTTAATAGAAGCAGTTTCAATACAGTAGTTTCCTTGCATAGTAAGAAGTTTCCACAGTGAAGGTTAGTATTTGTATTAAATACGGCGATACTGGCACTGTAGGACAACTGTGTTGTACAACATGTACCTTTAAATATTGAGTGTAAAAGCTGTTTTCCCTCAACATGATGGCAAGTTGTTAGTCAATTTGAGAATGGAAACTTGTACGTAATTTTTTTAAAGCAAACTTGGGCTTACGCAAAAGCGATCAAATTCGAATTGATACTGTATTTCTTAATGAACTGAATTAATATTTGGTTAATTTACTAACATTGTAATGCTCTTGTATTACATGATCAGCACAGTCTAAGCCTAAAAGAGGAGGCTTATTAAGAAATTACATTTATTTTAAGTAACCTATAACAATTTTTTAACAAATTAACGTGTGCCAAACATGGTGCAGTAAGAATGTTCCTAAAATGTATTTACAGATATTGTAAAAAATGTAATTTGTTGTATTTCACTATTTTTATTTGCTTAAAACCCCACAATTAGGCTGGTAATTATACAAATAATATCTGCAATGTGAAACTATATCTGATGTAAAACTTGACTGTGAAATGTTAGTAGATGTAAGATTTTCTATATTTTTCCATAATGTGTAAGTTACATCATTAGACTAATATGTAAGCTGTGCTAGAAGATGCACAGGGTTAGTGTTCAAGTTATTGATTTTTTTAAAATGTTTTTGCTTTCAGATGAAGCTGGTAAAATATATAAGAGTGTGTTTCTGCTGTTGGTATTGAAATTCAGCTGAATGGTGTAATGCTGGAAATATTGGATGATACCTATGTGAGAGACAGATTTCACTGCAGCAAGCTCATATAATTTGCCAGTAAGTAGTCACCTTGATGTATAACAAACACTGTCAATATGGTTACATTAGTTTGATTGGCTGGACAGTCAGTTAATATTATTTCATCTATAGTGGTAATGTGAACATTTTTTATCTCTTTCTGCAATTTTGACAACCTTAATAAAAACTAATGTAACCGTAACAGTAGCCTCAATCAAATCAATACATCAGATACAAAAGTTTATTCTTGTGGAAACTTGCACTGCAGACAATTCAGTACCTATGCTTACAGATTGTCCTCAGGTTTTTGTTGTTGCCATCAAATTTTCAAATATTATTTTTGGGTGTGATGTAAGGTAAAAGATATTAAGTGGTAAACTAGAAAACTTATAAGTGGAAAAATAAGATTTTGCTGATTACTGCATTTTGTATGCAATGGTTGGTAAAAGGAACAAGTTGCAGGATGGCATGGATAGGATATAATTGTGAGAAAGACAAATATTGTTAGGTTTACGGGGAAGAAGGTTAGGCGTACAGACATGTACAAACAGAAAAGGTCAGGAGATAACGGAAGTTGGAAAATATGAGTATCTATGGATAGTGTTGCAGTGTGGAGAAGGCAGGTAGAGGGAGTGGTGTCTAGGGCTCTAGGTATGTTGGGAAGGGTAATGAAGGGTGTTATTAGTGAAGTGAAGGAAAACCCATATTTTATAATGGTACAGCCAATGTTAAGGGTATGCAGCAACAGAGAAGGTCCCGTGTGTGGGAGTTCGACAAAGTGCAAAGACAGGCAGCGAGTTTGGTGAAGGATACATGGAGAAGGCAAAGGCAGGCTGGTGAGGACGAAGGGAACTTTCAACCATCTGTAATGCAGATGTAATTAGCGTGGAACTCATGCAGTGTAGGAAAGGAGAAGTGTGGAAAGACTGGCCAGGATGCACAAAGTGGTGAATGGAGAGGAAGGCTTGGGTAAGTTGGGCTGCTGCCTATTTAAAGCAGGGTATACAGGAAGAGGGAATTGTGCTAGCGAGAAGATTCAGATGAGGAGTAGAACAGAGTGGGGTCTGTGCTTAAAAGATTGATGAGGGAGTGCAATTAACTTTTAAAGGGGTTGGTGATGGTGAGTGGGATTCAATAGTTTAGGGGGGTTAGGAAGATGATTGAGAGCAGCTGCCCAACTGTAAGCAAATTTATAATAATTATTGGACAATGTGGATTATCAGGCCTGAAACTAAATCTTTTGAACATGTTAAGACTTTGCTATTAATAATTCAAAAGTAGCAGTGGAAAGAAATTCATTTATTACACTGCTGGAAAAATATTTAATAATAACTTTGTGGTTTCATTTGTAGAATTTACTGTACGCTGTCTATTTTTAATAGGCTATGCTAAAGATAAAAATGTCTGAGGAGATGCCATTAAATGATGATTACATATTTTGGTGATAATGAACTCATTATCAACACTTTAATTTTAAGAATACATTTATCCCTTGGTAAATGTGACTGATTGTACAGTGATTTGTTTAGGGTGATTTTATTTGTCTTTAGCAGGCCCACAATTTTAATTCTGTTGATATTTAAGTTTTAGGCAATTCAGGGAACACAATTATGCTGTACAGAACACAAGCAACAAAATATTGTTCATTTATTAACTGTGCAACATGTAAGCTGGTACCAACAGGACAGCTTGCAAATAGCACATTACAGAATATTATTACATTTAGAAGGTTTATGTTCTGATGATTTGTCGTATTTCCAGTGTCTCCTTGCATTCTCGCATTGTCGTATTTATTCATAAACCTGGTCTAATTGTGTAAAGTTAGTTGACAAGTTATTGGCTAATGCTACCATGTAATATGTCAAATGATCAGAAATGGCTCTTGACAGGCACAAGGAAATCACATAAATAAACTTATAAAGGTTTTAGTTGGTTTAGACATGGACATGGAGTTAGACTGATTAGTAGACAGTTAAAAGGGAAATATTGGCAAAAATGGGAGTATCTTAAGAAAACAGTTACACAACAGAAATATCTGGCAATGATGAATCTCACATGTAAAAATACACGCTTACCTCTCAGTTAACTGAACTATGTCCATTCTGGTGAGAGGAAAACTGTGTTGAAATACGTAATTTATATTTAGTACCATGCACCTGTTGTCAAGTCATAAAATTAAAATGTTGATATTGTTTCTGTAGATTCTTGACAGCAGTTACAAGACAACACTGATGTTGCAAGGGCTACAAAAAAAATTTTGTTAGGTAGCCACCAGATGATATCGGACGTTGTTCAGCTTTCACAAATTTAAGTTGACCTGAAGACATTTAAGTATGTAAATGTAAACTGCTTTAAATAAAGACAACATTTATGCAATAAATATTTTTCATTTATCTTCTGTTCATCACGTTTATATTTTCCGTAACATTGTAGGTTTCCTGTCTGGGTAAAAAATACAGCGGCAAAAATGTCAGTTTGTGTTTCATTGATTTGCAGCAACTTATTAGAATATGCTTTTAACCAGCTTTGTAACGTCGACTCATATCCATGTGTTTGCTCCTGACAATCTTGGGGAATTTCTTGCTGGTTTTTACTAAATGCAACAAATATTAGTACAGTAGCTGCAATGTACAGTTTTTTTTAAATCCAACTAGATTAAGTTACTTGTTTTCACGTGATAACTTATTGCCTATTTTGCACAACCACAGCTTGTACATATGTTGCATACAAAACCAGATTGTCAAGTTACCTGAAAATTAGCATAGTTTGCTTTACATAAAATACATTTAGGGTTTCCTATTTGACAATTGCTCTAAAATTAAAACTGAATGTCTATGTGTTTTTGACACTTGAAAATTAAATAATAATTGCATACTTTGTTGGTGCAGTAAGGTGGTGAAAGCAGAGGCTGCATAACTAAATTATTTTACATTTTGGATAATTTTTATAACACTTTAAGAGTGTGTGGTAGACAAATAAATGCTGAAAAAATCAATTGATTTCTACGCTTTTTTCGAAGCCAATATGGATAAAATACTCAATGAAAATGTTTGGTAATGGTATTTGCCAACTTTATAAGTAAATATTTATCCAGAATTACTAATTCGTTATGCGTGATCTCTTGCGCCGCAGTTAATTGCACGAGGTTCCGGCGTCAGAGACTGAGCCTCAGAAGTTCGTAACACTTGAAACTATTTTGTTTAAAACACTGGCTAAAACTATTGTCTAGGATTGCTATTGTTTAATTTTCACAAATTGGCTTCAAGAAACCTACAGTTATAGATTAATGTTTTAGCATTGGATTATATACCACACCCTCTTAAGGTTACTACAAATATTCTGTGGTTCTCACAACATACTTTGCTGTTAGGAATGAACACTGTTACTTAAATATATATGTAATTATGAAGGGGAAAATGTAACTGCTCATTAATTTTTAAAATGTTAATTTTTTATAATAGTACAACAGAAACAGTTATGCATCACTTATTCAATGTAAAACTAATTAAATAACCAGTGTTACAGATACAATTACAAGAAAGAAAACAAGTAATTACACTGAACAATTCTGTTTCATCAAAGTTTTGCGAGAAAAAAAACTTTGATGAAACATGTTTTGTAATAAATGAAAGAAATTGTTAATGTTTATTTACCAAATTGTCTGCATTCAAATGCTTAGTTGGTATTTTTTTAACTGTCATTCATTGCAGTCTTAATGACGGAGAAATTATTGGCTACAGATTTTTTTAGTACATACAGAGGATAAAAGTGGGGGAATCCTAAAGGCTATTCTACGAGAGCTAGAAGCACGTAATTTTAAAAGTACTTTGGAACACAATGTAATGTTGATGTCATAATGACAACATAAGTAAATGGAGAATGCAACATTTTGGCTAGACTGGTGCTTTAAATGCTGTTTTAGGGTGTTCAAGTGCGATAAAATCATAATTTTATATTTCTGAGAAATAGTGTTAGTTTTTTCATAACGGTGCATCAAAGTAAAAGTTGGTGTGTCCTGCTGCCATGTTAAAACCAATTGACTTATGTACGTGAAATAATTCACAGTGAAATAATGTGCCTTGGGCTACATAGTAAAACATTTTTAAAAAATCCAGTGAACTCTTTTTGTATTTAAAAAAATCGATGAATTTAAAACTTTTTCATGTACTTTTGAAATTTTTTTTTAATTTAAAATATTATGTTATGGTCTTTTAAATACTTTATTGAATAGCTTATGGGATGTAATATCGCAGTGAATTATTTTATTCAAATAGGTCAGTTGGTTTTCACTCTTTGCATGGCACCAAAATATGCAAATTTTAACTTTGCGTTACTAAAGCAGAATAATGCAGGAGTGACTGCAATTCTCCTATGCTGAACAGTCTACATGGGCGTTCATAAACAGTCGAAACGTGCCTGCAACAATCCTTCCATACTTGAACTGGATTCATGTAGCAAATGAACATCAAAACGCCAAAATCTAGTGACTCTGATGCTTTCGTGTAGAAGAGCCAAAAACAACCTGCATTTGGTTGTTTCCAACACCATGTTTCTAGTGCTCCTGTAGAATCGCCCTTATCACAAGAGGAATAGTGTACATCAGCACCAGGGTAGCAAGCTAGGTCCTCTGGTCACTGTATGTATGTGGTAAAATAATAATATTTGTTGGTGCCGTGAGGTGGGGAAGGGAAGGGTAAGCTGGCCAGGAAGAAGAAAACATAGCAGTGAGTGATGTTGAAGGAACTGAAGTGGAACAAATTGCAATTTGTAATTGATGCATAAGATTTACACTCGATGGTCTGTGCAAAAAGTGTTACTTCTGCACTATCTAGGCTGTATTCTTGTTTCACATAACATTTTTTAGAAGAAATTCAGCTTTATGTACATCGATTAAAATTTATTTACTAGTAATTGCTATGTGAATGTAAGTTGTACCTGGTAGGTAAAGTATGACATGTGTTCCAGATTACTTTAGTTGGCATATTGTTAATAAAGTTACATAGAACCATAGCTGGAACTCTTGTATTTTAAAGACATAAAATGCCCATCAGGGCATCTTCATAGCTGACTTTGTATGCTCTATTTTCACATTTTCCTGGGATATGTTGGCCGATCTGACGCACTGAACTGCAGTTGAGTGATGTGGAGGGCAGCTTGCCTCACTTGTACAATGAGTTTTTACATGCCAAATCTCACTCACAATCCATTTAGGGTTGACCATACACACCCTACGAGGCTGCTCGAAAAGTTATGGTTCTGCTGTTGTGCCAGATAATGTCTGCCATGTAGCTGGGCTTTAAGTATAGGTTTAAAAGTGGTTTTTGTGTTCCACAAACTCACTACAAAACACATGTTCAAAAATTTGACATTAACAACACAGAGTACAAAAAACCTTCATACTCTTAACAGCAAATTTTAAGTGCTCAATTCAGGCTATCTATCAAATATAATGTTTGGGACATGAAAATGGGGACATTATGTGCTTTTGCTGTCAACTGCAGCTGCAGGATTATTAAATTCAATAAGTAACTCTGTGTTTTTAAGCATACTATTGGTATATTGTATATATTGGACAATTCTATTGTGCAAGGTTGGCACTCATTGTCTGTGATGTGTTGTGTAGGTATTTGTTTCTTACATTACTTGTTCTTCGTGTCTGAAAATGCTCGTGCTGAGAGTCAGTGTCTGTTGTGTGTTACTACAAGGAATGTTGCGTGTCATGTACAACTACAAGGATGCGAATACATATCTGTTAAAGTATACTTTACTTCTTATTTGCTATACCTGCATTGTTAATAGGTTATGGGCCCAGTACAAGGAGTGAAGTGTTGGGTGTGTCGACAGTATCGTATTTTGGCGCATTACACGGAGTTGGGGTTCGTCCTGTCATGGCTGGTGCATCAAGTTACGTGCAGACATGTATCAAACCGTTTGATGGAACTGGTTTCTCAAATTGGGAATTTCGAATATGGTTACTTCTTGAGAAAAATGGTGTGCATTATGTTTTGGTTGATGAAAAACCAAAGGAAGCAGAAGCGTTAAAGAAGTTCCAGAATGATGACGTTAAAGCTCGTAATATTATTGTGAACCAGGGTATTGCAGATAATCTCGTGACGATGATTATGGGAAAAAACACGGCAAAGGACATCATGGAAACCCTTCGTGCAACTTACGAGAAGAAAGGGATGAAGTCGCTTGTCAATGCTCAAAAGAAGTGGAGAAAAATGGAGTACCGAAATGAAAAGCCCCTACAGGATTTTTTTCAAGAATTTGAGGCAGCAAGTGCTGATGTTA
>PNEQ01004957.1:16160-42108 GCA_003012365.1 Medauroidea extradentata | reverse complement strand
CCAGATAGATCTATCTAAGCACTGGCTGGCTCCGAGCTTATTTGAAATTGTAAAAGCCAGCACTTCTCTGTACGTGCTTCCAAGCAAGAGAACTACTACTGGCCTGCCACATAAATCCCATTCCAGGAGAAGCAAGCTAATTAGCTACTTGAAATTTAACAAAATTTAAACAAGGCAAAATATAAGAAAAGTTTACTTATAAAAGTTGCTTGAAATTAAATTAGCTTTAAAATGAGTCCAAACACGATATAAATCCAATAAAATTGACATGTAAAATTCTATGCTTTTCTCTTGCTTTAAAGTTAAATTTAAAATAAAAAATAAAATTTTAATGTAAATTTCTCTACTCGCATCCCCAATTAATAGGTTGGATCCCGCCGTATACATCCTTATACCTGGTTAATTTGGACTACTTAATTTGTTATTACAAAAAAAAACATTTTACGACAAAAAAAAAATTGACATTACTGTGTGATAAGAGGCCAAGTAAGTGCTACGTGCCAGTGCACGTCACAATACACCAATACATAGACCCATGCATCACAATTTCTGGTAACACAGCTTTTAAATTTTCTTTCATAGTTCCGTAAATGTACGACAAAATTCTTACAGAGTGCAAATTAGGTAATTTAATCACACTTGGCACATCTAACCACAACGCTCCGACACTGCAAATATTGTGGATTTGAGAAATAAATCGTACATTGTTGAATGTGCAGATGTGAGAGTATTTAATCTCTTATACAATATTAATACCACATACTTTAAATTTTTAAACCGTTTTTAACATCTGCACAGTTTCGCAATTACTGTATATAAAATCGTAATTGTAAAAACTGCAAAGTTGTATTTCCCAGACATGAAACTTGCAATATTCCTATGTTGTACGACTATTAAAAATGTGACGTCGATACAAGTACTGGCACTAAAATACGCCGCCACAATAACAAAATGGTACATTTAAGCTTGGCAAAAACCATGTTTACAAACACTACGCAACTACGACGTGCGCTTCCATATTTGCTGAAAAAATAAGAATTTAACTATAGTTTCCTTCAGTTCACAAGATTTGATGCGTGTTCTTCAGCAATTACTACACAGAAATGGTAAACTGGAAAAACACTTCAAATTAAAACAGTTTTGTTACTTTTGTTTACACGAGTCACGATGGCCATTTCCCCAGGAAGACAACTACAATCAACTTATGTCAGCTTCGGTTGTTTTCGTAACTATGATTCGGGTACGGCCAGCCTCTCCACTTCCCCTTGCAGCTCTTCTAGCGAACTTAAGTCTGCGCATGCGCAAACACTAAGCGCGAGCAGACGCGAGGTATTGCAGCAATGCACGGTCGTGTAGCCTGCCAAGCCTCGCCCCTCTCTCTCCCACCCGCAACAAAACAGGCCTGCCTGATGCTTGCATTTTGACCCTCCATTCCCCAGCCCTAATTTTAAAAGTTTGATATTGTATTTCACCTACAGAGAAATATTACATTACATTTTGTAGAAGCCTTGTCGACAAGAAGAAGAAAAAAAAAAAAACAAATGATGATGTTTGTATGATACTTAATTTTACTTTACAAGGACACCGTAATCAATACAAGTATTTATCTGCATCGTGTAATAGTTTTAAAGTGTATATGATTCTATTAACCGATGAATGCAAGTTAAAATTTACGAACAGAATAATTTCAGTTTAGAAAGAATTAAATGCTCCGATCATAATTTTGGATTGTTTCTTTAGTAGACAAATTTTCGAAGTCAAATTCAACCACATTATTCATACTCATATTATGTTCTTTCTGAAAGCAACACTGTAGTATATATGAAATATGAAACTTACTAGCAATAGTTGCATCCTTATTGTTGCTTTAATTTGTTTAGTGTAGCTTTGTTAAGTTTTGATTAAAATTCTGTTTTATTTATGTTGTGTTAAACTAAAACATGGGGTCGTCAGAAGTAATGGGGCAAGGGGTTACTTTAGTTCCCTTTCCAATTTACGACAGGGAGCTGCGAACAATGGTTATCATTTTTAAGTCTTGGAAATTCATTAATGGTTACAGGGGCAATAATCTCGATACTCTACGAAGAATATACTTATTTGAACTGTACGGTTGGTTTGATTAGTTTATTTTCCTCCTGTGGACAGTTAACAACAATAATAGCATAGTTAATACAATTACACTTGTATGTATTGTAGTATATATAGGTTAAGCGGACTATACACCCAATGAAATTTTGCCCGTTTGATGCACAGAGACAGTGAAGCGATAAAGTTCAGCTTTCCACACTCGACGGTAACAGCATCACTTCTATTCGTGGCGCGCCAAACTGGCGTGTAGTGTTTTCCTATTACTCTTTTTTACTATTGGGCTTACAGCGATGACCCTACAATTTTATTTGGGGAAAGTTTGTAATAAAGACCAACGCATGCTTCCATTGCTGTGTTTTACGAATCCCGGTAGAATTTTTTCAGTTACAGCTGTTTAAAAAATATCAGTTTTTAGCTATTTTAATGGGCCTCTAAAACATGTTTCTAATTAGCATGTTGCATTTTTAAAATGTTAGAAGCCTAGTTTTAACTGCGTGTTTTTTTTTAGAATAAATTGAGCTGTTTCGCATAAAAAATAATAGGCGTAGTATGGCACGCTACAAGATTGTCCATGTGTCAGGTGCATGAGCCTATTAAGAAATACATATTTGATTGGTACTTGCAGCAGCAGCAGCAGCAGCAGAAGCATCTTGAGTGCGGAAACGGGAAGAAAGTGGGCTTAGCGTCTCGTCGACAGCCAAGATCATTAGAAACTGTAACACACCCACAACAAATAGTTCAAAGGAACTTGGGAAGGAATCTGTCATGACCTTTTGTTAAAGACTCCATCCCAGTATTTGCCCAAAATGATTTCGGGAAACCATGGAAAACAGAAATCATGATGATCGAAGACTGGAAATGAACACGTATGCTCCCTAACGCGAGTCCAATTTTCTAACTGTTCTGCTAACTCGCTCGGTAGTGGGTAAACAGAGATATAATTTATTTCAGCATATTTTTGAATAAAATGAGAGGACAAAGATATTTTTTATAGCAGAATGGCCACAAAATTTAGGGTATTATTGCCTCTTCTAAGAAATAAAATAAACTTATACGCCACCGTTAAAATGCTTTGTTTTTGTGATAAACATTTTGTTTTCAAAATTTCAGTTTTTTTTTTCAGCAGTTGCATTTAATGTTTTGCTGTGCGGTGCTAATTTCCAAAAATAATTGTTTTTGGTAATTAAATTGCTTATAAAGTCTTAGTTTTTCTTATAAGCTGTATTTTAATGTTTTGCTTTGTTGTGCTTTGATTGTATTTCTTAAGTAATTAGGCTATATGGTCAAAAATCTCAAATGTTTTTAACAGTTGTAGTAATTAATTTCTTTGTAACACTAATACATATGTTAAAATGATTGTGTTTTTGTAGTAATTACTCTGTTGAAATATGTTAAGTAATTTTTTAAATACCCTGTATTACGTTTTCAAAATGTCTAAACAAATACAAAATTATTTCCCCACTAAGCATTGTGTAAGATTTAAAAAAAAAAAAAAAAAAAAAAAAACCTGGGGCGCATGTAATATATAGTAGCAAGGAATGTAAAGAGTAGCTGTTGTTGAGAAAATTCACAGAACAGTTAATATCATTTGCAGTGCAATAAAATTGTTAATTAATAACTTAAAGGAACTATCCATACATCAGTTATTTATTACAAGCACCCCACATTTTTATTTTCGTTAAATTTTTTAAATATTTTCATAGGATGAATTATTTTGTACTTTACAGTCGATATTTTAAATTGTCGTATATTTAAAAATAAATTTATGTAAATTAATTCCTGAGTTTAAGTCTCGTGTGTGTGAAATTTTGCAATATATGTATTAAACTTAGTACTATATTTATTAAAATTTCCCCCTCTTATACTGCAATGTCATCCAGTTCTGAGCTACATCTAAACTTTCAGGACTCTAGCTCATCAGGAAGTTAGTTTAAAATCTATTACAAAATTTGTACAGAACAGCGAAAGCGAGTTAATAAACCCCAAAATTAATACACTGTTTATTGTTATCGAGTAGACAAACAGGCAAGAAAGTAAGTTTGAAAAAACGTGTTTAAAAATCTGAGATTTGTTCAACATTTGCACTTTATGTTTTACTATGTTCTGCTGATAATATGATAAAGTGATTATGTTTTGTTGTAAATTTTTTCCAGCAGTTTTACTTTATATTTTGCTGTATTGTGACTTGTGTTCAACAAGGAGATGTGGCGAGACTCGACAGGTGTGTAGTGCTGTGACGCTACGCTAGTATAGAGGAGGTGGGGTGAGTACCGGACAGCGGTGGCTAGGATGGGGGAAAAGGGGATGTCGCGATACAGCACATACCCGAATGAAAGTTATGGAAACATCCGAAGCTGACTTCATCGCGTAAGTACCTAGACATAAGTCTACAATTGATCGGGTGTGTTCGGCCAAGTTCCGGTTACGTTCGTACGATGTGTGAATAATACGGTATTCTGTAGTGAATAATATAGTACAATGGCTATAAATGAATCACGCCATTTCCCGAAGCTACGGCAGTACAGTTTTCTTTATTATATACGACACTGTAAGTCAGATCTACATATCACATGATCGGTACCGAAATTACAAGACTTTAGTACCAGATTTCTTGATATGAATCAAACAAACGTGGTGGGGGGGGGGGAAATTCACATGAATTGTACAACCGTACAGTAGGGCACAAAATCGTACATTGTACGGGAAAATCGTAAGAGTTGGCAGCTATGTTAACATGCTAAGATCAAGATGGGATAGCAAGGTCTGGGTGAGGAATTGAGTTGTCATGTTGCAAGAACAAGAGAATAAACTGTATTTCAGAAATAAAATGTACAGGAAGCATATATTGCACAACGTATACAGCAGTTATGTGATCATCTTGACATAGCAATACATCTGTAACTATACCCTTTTTATTGACAATGAAATGTACACTTTCAAACAGATAAATACATAACTTTAAGAACTAAAAAAAATTATATGATCTTTTATAAATGAAACTGTTGCTAAACTATAAATCTGACTGTGTCCCAACATGTAATAATACAATGGTTCATTAGGATAGCCAGCAGCTTCAAGTACGTACCTAGTAATTTTCTCTTCAAAATTTTCTTTTTGGGAATGAAAAAGTAAAATCAACATGGCTGACAGTGTGGAGAATATTAAGTGACTAGATACATGGTTTTGTAGATGCTGGAGAAAACTAAACAGTTTCATTTTAGAAGTCCAATTTTAAGTATATTAGCATAACAATAAAATCCTGTTAAGATGTTTCTGAAGGGAATGAAATATTTGGACAGAGTAACTGAGACACTCAACATTAAAGTTTACTGTGTGTGTCTTAACCTTGTATAAACTGCTTTATCTGGGCTCTATTTTTTTTCAAATATTAGGCTTATGAGTTAGTACTTGTTTATTTTGAGAATGATTCCGTACTTCCTACTTGGTAGGAGTACGTATCTAAAGTAAATTACATTTGTTGATTCTTTTCTGCTTAACTTCGTCCGTTTATGCCTATGATCCAGAAAACATGTATCGTATTCTTAAACAGTTCAAAGTATAGTAGAACCCAAATTTTATAAAAAAAAAAGATTCTTGGGAGTCATCTAAACCCACAACAAATTATTTCTCCTGATAAAAATAAAGTCATGATGAATACTGTAAAATGTTGTAACCAATAGCAAAATTGCTAGAAAAATTTTTAAAATTGACATGATTTTTCCAAATTATCTCTGCACTAAATGAAGCCAGGCAAGGAAATATCTCCATAATCACTGTAATGTTTTAATTCAGCTTTAAAAATGCCATACCATATTTTCAAATGCCACCATAAACATTGAAAACAAGTTCTTGTTGGCTAACTCGTTTATGACATAGCCGTACTTGTTTTGGTTAGCCGCCGCCCACCAGGCACTTTTGTGTGCAGTTTAATTTTTCACAGGCTTAAGAAACTAATAAAGTTGCAGGTTTGATGGAATATATGTTGATTTAATTTAAATTCCAGAGTTATGATAACTTACTACAAATTTATTTTAATGTTTCAGATCCGGTATAGAATCATAAGTTTAGGTTTGAAAAGTCAGATGAATGAAGTTTGCATGCGTACAAAAAGTGAACCTATTGAGCTAATAGCTGGAACGTGTTTAACCAAACCTGGCACCAACTGGTGGTCAAACATCCTGGTTGCGTCAGGCGGGAAAATAATATAGCACATAAATTTTTTTATTTAAAGTATATTTCGTCTCTCAATAATTTTTATAATTGTAATGAATGGCATTGAGAGGTGTGCTGCCATCTCTGGGCAAGTTTTGCAAGACCCCACCCACCTCTCGAATTATCTGCCAATCATGGGTGCCTTGAACTTACTTGTTGGCTAATGACATTGCCACAGCCAGTAGAATAGCCAAAAACACTACACCTGCAGAGATTTTGCCTAAACCATGCAGTCTGGCTTAATTTGGCACATTGTGCCATACATAGTTAAAATTTTATTTGGAGTAAATTGCATTTTATTGCTGCAGAAATGAACTACTATACACATTTATGCTCTTCGGAGTTCCAGCCATACTCATTTTTACTGCATAAACTACTTTACTTAACACAATTTCATGACCTGAACGTATGTTGCAGTAGTGAGTGTGTTACATACAGTACAATAAAATATACAGTATCATAAGTCACAGGAACATCAACATGACGGTTCACATTTTTACTGTGCAAAAAAAAGATCACTCTTTTTATTTGTGTGTGTTGAGAGTTATATAGATGCAAATAAAGAAGTATAGTACAGTTGTACATTAAATTAAATGCACAGTATTTTTAAATAAAAATTTGATTAAAACCATAGGAATTTTCCCTGTTACATGTGGAGTACTATACTGCATGTATTTGTACACAACAGGTACTTGGTTTGTGAAGCAGAATTTCCTTGTCTAGACTTTCCGTCGTACTCTTATTATGTGACGTACAGTAATTTGCAGGCACTGTCAACCTTCGTAAAGTGAACATTCTACTGTACAAGCACTACACATGATTTACACTTTCTATAAGTTCAGAAATTTGGGAAGGAAGGAGTGGCAACAAGTTTAAATGGGGGACCAACTCTGTCCTAAACTCTTAAAAAAATTTAAAATTCTTTAATTTTCCTGCAGTAAAATATGTCTGTATTAACAGTGTTACTATGTTGTAATTGTTTTTAAGGATCTGTAACATTCTTTACAATGTTGTTTACGCAAACATGTTTACAATAATTAAAAATTTAGTAAACAATTTTTTTTTAAACTTTATTCAGGTATTATTGGCCCCAAACATCCCCTGCCTCAGGCCCCCAGAAACCTTGCAGCTGTCCTGGAATTTATTAAAGAAATATTTTAAGAGGAAACATCTCAACAGGACTTCACTTATGTTCAACTTTCGACAGCATGAACAATACAGCTGGAACCTAGCATGGTCATCTGCCACAATGCAAGAACCAGTAAATCACTACAGTAATTGCTGCCAGCTATGTTTCTTGCTGGCTGAAGCAAACCACTATACCAACACTTTTGTCATTCACAAAATAAACATTTAATTTTACCAAAATTTAATTCAACTTTATTTAATTCCAATAAAATTGAAATTATTCCTACATATCCTGTATATAGGCTCATACAATTCATTGCTTACTAAAGCAAGGTATCATAAATTGCAGCAGTGTGCTAATTTTATATGAAAAAAATCTAAAACTTCATTACTGAGTGATATATTGCATGTCTGCTTTAAATGACAGTCACTTTCATTATAAAACTAATATCCTCTTCAAAAGTATATACAAAAGAGAAAGAAGACCATTTTTATAAAAATAGAAACAACAAGTTTAAAAAACCAGTTGCTTACACAATTGGCTCCTTAATATTTTGGAGAGATTTTTCGTGCAATACCATTGCTGCCAAGTGGAGTACCCAATCTTTCTTTAACGACAGGACAAACGTGCCATTTAAGACATTAATGAAAAGTTAAGGTGACATGTCACCAAGGTTAGCCAGAATGTTATAGAAGTTCAAAAGAAATTTTATTTTCAAGATGTTGAGAATTTGACATTAACATAAGTATTTATAAAAGTATTTTACTAACTGACAATAATAGCAACAGAGTTTCTTAAACATAATTTAGGTAATTCTCAAAGATAAACTGCAAAACACATGGTATGTGGAATGACACAAACCACCTCGCTTTTACTTATATGTTTATCTTCCAAGTTTTCTTCCATAGTTTCACTCTGCTTTATTTTTTTCATTACAAATTACGTGTATCATCTAACATCTCATCTCTTGTGGAGCAGGATAAGCCTAGCAGCTGACCATGTTAACTCTTAGACTTACTGAATGTGAGTAAACTAAAGTTCTACTCTGGGTTAACCGAGCAACTTTTTGTAATCACTTTTATACTGCATCTGTACCTGTTCGCATTTATTTTGGTAGTTGTGTAAAAACCATGGTGTAACTATCTCCACTTAACTATAACTCAATAATAATTATTACTCTTGGTCTGAAGTCATAGTTTCCGATACTAATACTCCGATTCCGATACTAATGTAATTTTCTCTTGTTTCTCTTCCCAGCTCACTATTACTGTGCAATGAACTAATTAAAAAAAATTACAAGTAAAAAGACGTTTCCAATTTATTTGCATTGCTCAATATAAAATCACATACCACCTCCTCATTATTCACGGTTCCAATGTACATCACTTCGAACTGTAAACTAAGTATCGGTATCCGACCTACAAAAAATTATTTTAAAATAATTATTTATTTATTTATACATTCTACAATAGCCTTACATTAAGCAGCACTACTATTTTTTAATTCTGTTGTTCTGTAAAATGTTGATTTTTAGATTAACTTGTACTAACTGTAAGGAAATAACTAATAAGTTTTAAGTGAAACACACACAAGAAAAGTTTTTCCTTTAAAAAAATTATAAAAATGCAAACAACCTACTGTCCAGTGTACGCCGTAGTAAAATATTTACAAATCCTTGATTAATTACGGATTAATATGGTCTCAACATAAAATTAAATACAGTAGGTCTTTAAGGCCTCTCTCTTTAGTTTTGCAGTGGTTTCGAAAAAAATTTTTTTAATGCATATTAATACATACATCAAAAATTCATTCTTACAGTTTTAACACTTATTTATCATAGTTTGTACCTGAATTTTTCTGTTGCAATACACCAAACAGATTTTTAGACTTTTGACCCCTGAAATATCACATATTTTGTTGTAAAAATAAGCCAAAATGAAACAAAATTGTGTATCGTATGACTGTACACAGTTTCAAATTTTTTCAAAGTATTTGGTTAAAAAATATTTGAGTTATTTGCAGGTACACATAATTTTACTTTAGAGGAAGTCATGCATCCTGTCAAATTGTTCTAACTACGTACCTCACAATATTATATAGGTTAACCAATTAAATACATAGACTGAGGGTTGAGGTACTCACTGGTTGGTACTCCTCGATAGTGAGACACACACGAAAGGGTAAACACATTGTTACGCGACGTTTTGTGAACTTCAGACTGCTACATTAGGCAGCGAATTGAGGCTGATGAAGCTGGCCTAAGCCAGCAAAACGTCACACACTCGTGCTACGTGTTCGTCCTTTCGTATGTACCAACCTGTGAGTACATCAACCCTCTGTCTATTAATTTAATTGGTTCACATACAAAATATTATCTAGACGCACTTGAAACAACCTGTATCCTCCATGGCAGAACCAATTCCAGCAACACCGTATGACAGCTATGGCAGGCATCGTGGGCTAAAATAATAGAAGTTGTGCTGCTGCAATATATGCACCTCACAAAGCATTTTAAAATACATCTAATTACAGAAGTCTTGGGCTGAACTGATCTTGTGTGGATGCCAATGAAATGTCTGTTTGGCAGCAACTGTAGCCAGATACCAACTTGGCTAAAATAATAAATTTTTCAGAATACCTATTCTGTCTTGAGGAAAAAAACTACTAACAATATTGCAATATAAATATGCAAAATTTATAAAAAACTTAACTCAGTCTTTTAACAATACAAAGAAAAATACTGTACATGAATAAATACAAAGGTCTGGAACTGCTCATCATAGGTGTTCACTTGTTCAATGTACATACTAACAGCGAGAATGTCTTCAATACAGGCATGCACAATCCTACAATATTACTTTCTACATGACATCGTAACATCACTCATGGCTTTTGAGATCAGCAATACAGGTAGTACCAGAAATAACACAGATTTAAAACAAAATAAATTACAACAGATCTTAAATATCAAGTCTATGAAAACAAACAAAATGTATCTACTTTCAATCAATTCCAAGCATATTTCACATCGATGACAATAATTTAGTTCTACCACACTAAGATTTTCCACAGTCCTGATCCTGAAAACTTTCAAAATTGCTGCTGCGACCTACTACCAATAGCAGTAATAGTTAAAGTAAGATGTATAAAATTAGATCTTTCTCTACTAAACAAACCTGTTTTTGAAAATATTATATTAAACTACAGTAGTCCCATACTGGATAGCGTCAATACTAAAAGAGTTCATGAATGGCAAGCATGAAGGCATATATAATTTGTATCCTAGAGTATTCTGAAAGTACAAAGTGCGTAATAGAAAATCTGCAATACGTGAAGATACATGAAGCTGCAATCATTCATAGAAGAGACATTGTCCAAAAATACAGACTAAAGTTATACGTAACTTGAAACACCTGTGGAAATTCACTTCAGATTCAAAACTGTAGCAGTACAAAGCCTTGGTGTTGAATTACACAGTGCGACAAACTTTAGTCTGTTGTTAGTGATAAGTGCATAAAAAATGTAAATCCAAAGTAACGTGTCTGTAACAGATCACAAAAAGTGTGTTCTGGACTCGAGTGCACATGAACTGGTTTTCATTCTGATTACATAATATTATTTCGTACTTCACTTATAATGTTGACTTTACTAAGAATTATTTGTTATGGGCGGAAAAATTGACTTCCCAATTTTAGCGACGGTAACTCTCCGGAAAAAAAAACGTTCCCGTTATCATTTGCAAACTTGCACCAGGTAAAGCACTGATATACATATAAAAAGATATTTGAGCACATTTATCTTCAAAGGTCTTCACTGATATGAAGGTTGGAACCTTTCAAAACTTGGCACATTCTACAAGTCAGTCGCATTTCTTGAAGGTTCCGTGAGAAAACAGTCTTTCAATTAGAGATTCAGGAAGTAATCTTCAGAAACTATCATTGCACCACCACTTCTCTATTATACGTACTACCTACATGTTTGAGATCGATGCATTGTTTTATCACACTATACAGTAGTTTTTTTTCCTGTAAGTGATCCCCCCATCGTACAATTCAATCTGCAGACCTATGTAAATGTTTACCATCTAATACAAAACTCCAGCCCATCTTCAAAATGTTGTCGACGTTAACACCTCAACGTACTGAACTGCACAACACCACTACAGAAATTTAAGCACTATCTGGCACGACCAACGTCAATAGCATCACGCACCATAGCATAGCAAAATGTGCGGCGACCACACAAGCACGGCTGGAAAAATGGCTGGAATTACATTACTGATATATGACATGCGCACTGACATGCAATTTAACAGAGTTAACTTATACATGTGTGTAAATAAGAGTAAATTCAGCTATGAAAATATTCCTGTAGATTACTAACTGTAGTGTAACTTACTGGTGTAGACAAGTTTAAACAATTATTAGTTGAAAATGAGAATGTTGGAGTCTGCACATCACATTTCTACTAATTCAGTTTGACCAATGCATTATTACTTCAGCTGATTTAAATCTGCATTACACAAAACAAACATTTGTAGCATGTAGTTACCGAGCAGGAAGTAAATGACGCAGCAAACATGAAAATTTAAGTGCATACAGAGAAGTGGAACATCCCACTGTATTAAAAATGTATACATTCATATGTACCATAAAAGACTATTGGTTATCTCTCTCGCCTCACGTTAACTGGGTCACCAAACAGAAATGTTCATTAAACCTGAAAATTTCACTGCCATCGCACTAATTTTGACACAATTAAGCCACTTGCTATTGTATGTTTGTACAGTAAACTCCAGATTATCCGTGCACCGGCGGCTTTCTTTACGTATAAAAAAAAAACACATAAGAGTGTCAACTCTTGCGTGCAAGAATGGATTAACTAGATTGCATGAGGTTGGATTAACATTTCAACACCACTTTTTCTCATGCTTTCCTTGCACCCCGGACATATTTTTATTTATTTTGGCGAAAAGGGTATGAAATACAGTATTTGTAGGTAAAACCATAAGTAGTTATGGTATTTGAGTTAACTATTAGTAAATTAAATGTTTTTTTTACATTTTTATATTAATAAATGTGCTATTTTCGTGTTGTCCGTGTTTCCCGACTATCCGTGCATTATGCGGCACCAATTAACACGGATAATCAGGTGTTTACTGTATGTATAAAATGGTATAGGCAAAGAAATCTGTATTTATGTTACATTATTTACAACCAGAAGATCATGATCATGAAATTACATGAAATGACAGGAGAATGAGCAAGAAATCAGGCAGGCATGATAACACACTATACAGAAACAAAAGCTGTCTTGTACTGATGAAGAAAACTTAGAACACAAAGCCCTATACTGTTGTTACACAATAAAGCCCTTGCATGGTACCTCATTTCACTGCCGCATGTGAACAAACTACATTACTGTTGCTTTAAAAAAAATTAACAAGGAAGTAGACAAATGTGCAGAATTACCAATTATGATGACAATCTTCTCTTTCGTGCATATGTGTGCCTTCCACACACATTATTCATCAGATCTGACATCACATTAACTAAACTAAAAAAAACTAAAACATTTACAACGTTACACTAGAAAATTTATCTGTTTTTAACAGCAAACAGTCTACGTATACAATTCAGTATGTAATTACTGTGTTGATCAAGTATTATATACTCACTGAATGGCTACAAATTCTAAGACAAGTTATTCCGTATATTCGCAGCAAATGAAATTTTAATCAGTAATTTTAATTTACTAATGATGGGGCAGGGACTCTTATTGATGAACATACTAGTACAGTTCAGAAAACGCTTATGAGTTAAATAGGATTTAGAGGAGTACAAGCTATTATCCCCACGCACAAGCATAAATGTCTGCTCACGTACAGATACCTTAGTTGATGATAATGCACATTCTTATGTGGTCACAGAGTTTTGCCAACTTTGATTCTTCACACATGGTTCATATTCGATGATTAGTTTAGGAAGCAAATGAGTGTCCAAAATTTGTTCCTACTAAGGGTTGGAGGGGAGGGGATTTTTTACCAGTACGATGAACGGACGATGGACAGCTTTTGCTGCGATCATATGGTACAAAGTGCAACTGCTGGTATGTTATTCGTTTCTAGTCCAGTTGTGGGTCAACTGTTTTCCTAGCCACCATAATCATCATATATGGTCGTAACTGCTGTGCACCCAACATTCTAGTCTTTCATTGTTAACAAACTTACTGGCTCTACTTACCTAGCTCCAATGAGCATTACTCCTACGGAAAGAGAGATAACTCAATGCTTTTTTTCTTGCTAGTAGTTTCACCTAGCGCTCCAAGTTGTCACTCGCGGAACTAACGGAAAAAGCTATACACACAGTGTCTCCATCAACTAATGGAAAAAATTAAGGGGGGGGGGGAGACCAGTACACTTTATTTTTAATAATTTAAAAATTACATTGGGATTTTGTTTATTTCAACAAAGGGGTGGGCTATACTATCAGTTTATAGTCGTTCTTGAGACTTATTTTTTCTTATGTTAGTGATACTGTAAGTCTTCTTTCGGTACATATCTCACACACCACTCGCAAAAAATTTTAATATGAATTTAAAATACAATCGAAAAAATGAAACGTACGCACATTGGCATTCAAAAAATATAATGTTTTGAAATCTATTGTGAACGACACATATTTATTTGGCAGCACAATAGCAGTGAATAATTTACTTCACAAATACAGTATTACATCAACTACGAAATAACGTCTGACATTTGAACAACGTAATCTCCACATGTATGCTGAGCATTACAATTATATTCCAAGTACGTACCATGTCACACGAGTTACAAAACGTATGTCGTATATTTGCATATATTTACGAGAGGCTGTACGACGAAAGCCACTTTTATATCTGGCAACAAACTAACGATGTATACAAATACTATGTCACGTGAGTTACAATTACATGCAGTTCTTAAAATTGTCAAGTCATATAAATCAATGTAAGAATGTCACATCACAGTGACTAGCAAACACTGAACATTTTACGTATGCGGCATAAAGTATTTGCAAATAGATAGGAGACATTTTGGCAAACCATGCCGAGATATTTCACCTAGGTTACAAAAATGCTAAACACAACACCGGATTATTTACGGACCTTGTCGCGTGTAAACTGTATATTATGACCACTACAAATATGTCGCAGTAACCACTTTTAAAAAAACAACCACAGCGTTTATGGTTGTTATGATAACTATATCAAATAAAAACACAAATTTTTTCCCGCTGAGAATCCACATTTTCATGGCCACTTTGAAGCAGTTTGTTCCAAGAATATCCACTTCCTTATCATTCTTTAGAATCCCTAGGAAAATGCAAAATTTAATCTCCTTTGGATTTGACGCTCGTTTCATTGCTGCACCGTCTAAATACATAACTGTTTTCTATCAATCATGCTCATGCATTTACCTACCTAATCACAAACCACCATAATGAAAACAAATACAACAAAGATCACGGACTCAGAAGAAACAAAAAAACATGCCGGATCACTCATTTGTTTTCGACACTAGCGCTACAAGTTGTCACACATGAAAACACGTCATACATGTTTTCCCTATCCGAGCTGCACCCAGATGCCTAGCTCACGCAGCCATGGAGAAAAACTTATAGTCTGAAAACCACATCCAAAAATTTTAATCAGCCATGGAGAAAAATTTATTGTCGAACAAGAACACCCAAAAATGTTAATCAAAAAAAATATTAGCAAATATTTATTTGAAATTCTTCCTGATGCAATACTTTTTAGTAAAGTTTGTATAGAACACATGGAAGTAAGCTGGGTAAGCAAAGCTCTGTATGGAATGACAGAAATTTTTCACATGCACTGAAGCATATATTGCATGCACTTATATACAGTAAACCTGTATTTTCACAGTTTTAGAATCCAAATTTAAAAAAATCTGCAGAAATTATTATAAAATTGAGTTCTTCCTGCTCGGGAAACATAACACATGCTAAATTTTTCTTTTGTGAAGCTCATGTAATTGACTCTGTAAAAATGTTTGCCCGCCGTAGCTATGCACTGGTGCATACATATAATTCACATACACGCACTTTATTAAATTTACAAAGATACTGAAAAGCTACTTCATCAGCAAAATTAGCCAAAGCTTCCAATAACCACAAAATGTGATCAGACATACGGACACGAGGCATATTGAAATAGAGACATACCACGCAATTTTCGAATCCGACAAAGGTTCGGAAAATAACACTGAACTTTCTTTGCACGAGCTAGCCAGGCGGCACTCCAAAAGCATAGTCGTCGGATTGAGAACGACACAATGTAAGTACTTGTTGAGGCGAGCAGGGAAGAGAGATAGCCGGCATCACGAGTGAGTGTGCACGATGAGCACGGCGCTGCAGAGGATAGCCATCAGTAGTGCCACCACAACAACAGCAGCCAGGGCGCCCCGTCTCCAGGGCTGCCAACATTGTCATACGGTGTTCCTGCCTAACAGCGCGCGTTCACTGGCCGCATCCCGGCGTGCCTTGGTGCCCGCAAAGCAGAGACAGCCTGAATTGTGGCGACTGCGCTTCAGTGACGGCTTCTCCTCCCTCTCTCTTTCCAGCACGCACTTCTGGTAGTAGTCGAAGTCCTTGAGGTACCTGCACAGACAACCCAGCATGTCACAATACTAACATTATGTCTCCACAGACCGGCACCTTCATTCTCAGATTTTCTTTTGTTTTTCCTTTCCACATACCCATTAGGATATCCACACAGCATGTGAGAAAGTGATAAGGTTTACAAACAAACATCTGGTGTTGCACGAACACGACAACATAATTATGTTCTTTAGATTCTAAAGACCAATACTGCATTAACACATCAGATAAAACAAAAACATAAGTACATTGGAAATATGACAACCTGACTACATTTGCCACAACAGCTTGTCATCAATGATGCATTCTATGTTTAGGCTGTGTTACTCAAAAATAATCTATCCTGAAAGCAGGTGTTTAGTTTCTACATGTGTGGAAAGATAAATTACAACAAAAAACACTGTAACCACAGTAACATGCCTGCCAACCCTCCAGTTTTAGGTGGCAGACTCCCGACTTTCTACCTGATTTCCCACCCTCCTAATTAGTTGTTTGAATCTCCAGTTTTTTTCTTGTATGGAATTACTCATGTGGTTTGCCGTTTATTTCGTACATCAATATGTTTTTCAGGGTTTGTACCATAATATGGAGCTATCCCGGAAAACGTATAGGTATTGTATTCATACCATAACTTACGTGTACGATATTTTAGCTGCTTTACTCACTGTAATTTCCGGTATAACTTTGTGTTAGGTTGCTGTCATTGGCAGTAGCGATAAGATAATTCCGGAAGGTTTATTTTTGTATGCGCTCACCATTGGTGTTTATTAGCCAATCAAAAAGAAAGTTTCATTTCTTAAGAACAATGGAGTCCGACGTTGTTATTGTTTCGCTGGTGTTCGCATAGTGTTCGCTATCTACTGTGTGCTTTTTCGAATATTTAGCTAGCAGAATTAATTAAATAAGTGGTAAAAACAGCTAGTGTTGCTGTTAAAGTATTATGGCAGGCAAAAAAATGTGACTAAATACTTGACTGTCTACAAAAAACGTACAGTGAGGAGTTTTCTTGTATTTTAGCTTCTAGGAAAGGAAAACATTTTGCTTTTTGTACGTTGTGTTGTCATGATTTTTCCGTGTCATCGGGGGAAGAGGTGACGTGAAACACATACAGACTAAGAAACATCAGGACAATGTACGCTGTGTCGACACAAATAAGAGGTTAAATTTTTGTAGCAATGCAAGCAAGAAAGAAGAAAGTGTCACAAACGTGGAGTGTTTGTTTACGTCATTTATTGTAGAACTTAATCTTCCCATTAGTTATTCCGATCAAGCCGGATTATTGTTCAACAAGATGTTCCCGACAGTGCAATCGCTCAGAACTACGGTTGTGCGCGTACAAAAACTTCCGCCATTATAACAGAAATGGCAAAAACTGAAGAAGAAAAACTTGTACAGGTGTTGAAAAATTGCATGTTTTCAGTGGCCACTCTTTAATTTTAAAATAGCAATTAGCCTCATAAAAATATTACAAATTCTACCGGTACTTTTATCAACTTTTACTTCAAATATGTGCTCAAATAGCACCATTTTGAACCTTAAAATTAAAATTTTTACGGGAGAGGACCCCCTCTTTGGGGGAAGGAGAGGTAGTGTTTACTCCCTAAGAAAATTTCCAGATTTTGGATTTGTCAAGGCTGGCAAGTATGGGAGCATATAATTAAACTGTGCATAGTAAAAAACTATAGGGGGGACTGCAGCCAATATAACTAAGTGTGAATAAAAAATTGTGGTTGCAAATTGGAAAAATATAAGTACAGAAACTAAAGAGATAAGTGAAGCATCGACTACATTACATAGGCACATCCAGAGAATGGGCGCCACTAATTACTTATGTGACCCCAGAGGCAACCATGGTATACCGAGAGCACAATCCAAAGCTTCCATAACTTGCTGAGTGATTGTAAAATATAATGCTCCCTGACACACTAGTTGCAAATCATGGAAACCGATGGTGTGGGGTGCGTGTATCTGTTTCAGCTGGGCTCCTGACCAGTATTTGTGTGTGGAGGGGGTTGTTGCCGTAATTGATATACCTATTAACATGTTTGTAAAGTTGACAGGGGGAGCGACGTGGTGTCATGTTTGTTACTTAGTGAGGTACTTGTGGTTGAGAAGTGTCTAGCTACAGTAGTAGTAGTGTAGTAGTGCTTAAATTCCTACAGCCATTGTGTGTTGCATGGAATTGTTTGCGACAAAGACGGAAAGAAACCTTTATTTAGAAAGTGTGATGTTCAGCCGTCAGAACATGAAACAAAGAGCTATAGAGAAATTCAGAGAAAAATTTGTACTGTGCTACAATAGTACAGTAGTTTCCACTGAATGGTTCACGGACACTGTGAGGAAAGGTGCCTTGCAGTACAAATCACAATGAGAACACAAAAACCGAGTTTGAAATCATAGTTAAAAACTATTATTTGCTGAAGCAAACTGAAGAATGTTTTACTGTACATTAATGTCAAAACCAGAAGGGGTATATAAGATGAACTCTTGCAGGTCACTTCAACAGTCTAGGACTCGGTCTTCCAAGCAAGCCTAGGCACCCTCTACTCATCCTTTATCTTACGGTTGTGGTCTGAATAGCAACCAAAGCCCCCTGGCCTCTCCTATCTCTAGGTTATGGTCTGTACAGCTACCTAACCCCACCAGTCTCTCCTATCTATAGGCTCTGGTCTGAATAGCCACCTAAGCCCACCAGCCTCTCCTACCTCCCGATTCTGGTCTGAATAGCCACCAAAATACCCACTGGCATCTCCTAAATCCAGGGTTGAGGTCTGAATAGACACCGACTTCCAACTAGCCCTTCCCCCAGGATACCACATTCTCGGGCGCACAGCATTACCTCCCTCCGAAGGGGACCCCAGCTCTTGCTCTACCTAGCAGAAGTTTCAACCCCTGTGGCCTAGGATATCACAGCTCTAGTCAGGCAAGCATAGGCGCGACAGCCTAAACTCCCATAGGTAAAAGGATAATAAGCGCTGCACGCCAGCTAAGTGGCAATAATGCATTACACAAGCTGGTCAGTGGCACCATTGCAGTTCCATCAATTTTCTGCCTAACACATACAAATGCAACCTATCTACGAAGGTCCCTTAAAATATGTATTCTTCTTAAAGTAACTAACTTGGCTAAGATTCACCTTTGGAAGTGCAAGCTACAATCTCTCCTTAATACCTGTCAGCAACAACAGGGGTGACTCTACAACAGCCTGTGCCAAGGAATGATTTTGAACATGTCACTTACATAGAAATACATACATATAACAAAAAATTGTAGCTTTGCTCTAAAAATTATGGGTATACACTTTTAAATTATATTTTTTAATTCTGTTGTTTGTAGCGTAATATTCAGTACAAAGTGAGCACTAAAAAAAACTCTCACAAATTCCAATTTTCAGTCTGTTTGTATCATTCCTCTGCATGTGGATATAAACACTGCCACGTGCTTTACTTTCCATGGTCTGTAAACTGTTACGTCTACATTACACTGCTCTAAAAATGTTATTAACAATATCTACTTATTAGACACACAAGACTTCAATAACATAATTCGTTAATGGTAGGTTGTTATAAATACCTGTGCAGTATCTTCTACATTAGTAAGGTTTCTGTACATCGCCTATTGAATACATGCACAGCACTCCTTCTGTGATTCCTCCCAAAAATTTGAACACGGTTAGTAGAAAAAATTTCAATAATTTAACATGGAAAACTTTTATTATAAAGTACAGCTTGTTCAAATATAGACAATATTGATGCAATGGCAAGCGAAGGTAACTGTCTTAAAAACCTTTGCAAATAATATCTCGACTAATAAAGTCTCGTATGTTGATGCACTGCGGGCCCATCTCCTCTCTTGAGCCTCCTCACGGTCCACACGCCCTGCTGGCCGGCCGCCAGTCGCCCTGCCGCCGCCTGGCCACCTGCTACGCATCTCAAGCGCAGCAGTGTGTAGGAGGCATACCCACACTCCTTGAGAATCACAAGGCCCCAGAGCGAGCATACCACCCTTGGATTGCACAGAGACACTTTTCACCACCACTTCCTCCCTCCCCTGCTCACCCTTGGCTAGCAAGGTATGTAAGATGCGCGCAGAGCATAATCAGGGCCATTCTCACCATTTTTTCCACAGTCATCAGTCTGGCAGTAGTTATCCAAGTTATGTCACAGTGTCGCGCAGCCTACCATCTCCTGCTGTCACATGCCTGAACCTTACGTGGCACACTTTTTCGCCACCTCTGCAGTCGCGATTAAGGCAGTCCTCGCCCTCCCGATGAGCCATACTTCATGCTAGGTGGCAGTAGTGTAACGACAGGTCAAACTACCTACGGTACAGGCTGGGGCTGTGGTTTGTTGTATAATAAACACAGGTCCACCTTAACTCTGTCTGTTCTGGCTTGTTCCTTCACTTTAGGTTTTCCTACATATCCTACCTTCTCCTTTCCTAGATCCAACCTACAACCTCTCGCTTTGAGGACAAGTTAGATTGTCCACCGTAACTTTCTCGGCCTTTCCGGCCTACTCAATAGCTTCGGGGAATTGTGTCATTTGTTAGCTCACCGACCTGGGATCGCCGATGCCTCCAATAGGCATTGCTCGATCATAGTGGCGGAGGGCATCAATACGCCCAGGATGCTGATACTCCTCCCCCTGACACTCCGTGCAGCCAACGGCAGGCGCCAGAGCACAATAGCATTGGCCCCCTGGAAGCCGCCCCCGGGAATTTGTAACAAGACCTCACACATAACCCTTAGCGCTCCACGACCTTAGTAGCTTCATTTCGGCCTCTTAACAAGAATGCCCCGAAAGAGGGTGGGCAGACATTATAGAGAGCAGGTCACCTTGGTCCGGTGGACAGAGCTCTGCTGCTCCTCATGTGTACACCAGAGGAACGCCGCTAACTGAGGTCGCCCAACCAAGTTACTACAATTCCAGGGAACACCTCCCATGCCAAAGACCCCATTCACAGAGCCACATGTTCCCTGCTTCCAGAGGCAAAACAGAGACGCAGCCATACATACTTACCATTGACGGACGTCAATGTGATACAGGCCTACGCATACTGTATCTTCAGTCCCATTTCATCTTTAACAGCATATACATGCCCAAACAAACATTCTGGAAACTGCAAATACATATAGTGTACATCAATAACTCTATAAACTAAGAAAACAAAACCTTTCATGTGCTTGTCTATTATAAAATTGAGATGAAGTAACTTACGCTGTTAGTTTTGTTATGAGCTAAGCTTAGACCTAAGACATGGTCTATTACAATTAAGAAACAAGTAAATAATTGCATTCAGTTTGTTCCACATTAACATTCATAAAACTAAATTTCTGTTGCTTTGCCACTAACAAACATTAAAATCTATTTCCATGTGCAATTAAAAAACAAAGTCATTTAATAAAAAGGAGTAACTATGATATGTTTAATGTAATGCAATTCCAAACAAAATATCAGCAGTTATTAAACGTAACAGTTCACATAATATCTCTTAACCTTTTTACAATTAGACAATTGTACAGATGTACATTTTATTCAGATTCTTTAGCAAGTGTGATATAAAATATATTTTTCAATTTACAACATATGACACGTTACATTAACTTATTTTTGGTAGCGAAGGACTATCACGCTTTTTCTTGGTCAAACAATGAACTAGGTGCTGTCTGTTGCGCTGATTGCAGATAGACTTCTCGTTAGGGGTGTGCGATATTTTGAATTTTCGTATCGCGATGCAATATTTCGAAAGTATCGCGATACACGCGATATATCACGCTGCGATAAAACCGCGATATATCGCGCTATGCGATAAATATCGCACTGCAATAAAATCGCGATATATCTCGCTATGTGATAAATATCACGCTGCATTAAATATCGCGCTACGAAAATATCGCGGTCCTTTAGAAATCTCATTGAGATAAATATCTAAAAAAAATTGCCCTGATGTACGTATCCAATGCATCGCACCAGGTTAGTCTTTAGAGGGAGGGGGCATTTCCCTTCAATAATGCGCGTGTTTGATTTAGTGTAACATAAAATATATGTTCAGTTAAATAATATTTCTTATAGGGATCAAATGAAATACACAAAGTATAACAATACCAATTTAAAATAAAGTATGTTGGTTCACATAAACATTCAATGCCTTTCTCATTTGTGTAGTCGCAGATTGCTTCACTCGTAGAGAAGACTTTTCTTGAGTCAGTAAGATTTGAAAAAAATAGCAAAGCTTCCCTCATCGGCAATAACAACAACATTATCAAGGCACTATAAATATCTCTAAACGTTAAACCACATCAAAACGAAATAAATCTTCCAATCGTTACTTACGGACACCGTGTGACTACAGCCACCACTATCACAAATGCCTCGTCATATCAGTTACATTGCGGGTGATACTATTAGTCTGTTATCACTGTCATATAACTCACGTGCATCAATGGCTTGTCGTTGGGTGGGGGGGAGATGGAAGGAGACACGTTTAGACGGAGGAGAAAAAATATCAAGCTTCAGTAACACTCTGCGTATGCACACCCAGAAGTAGGGGAGATGCAAACGGGGCCGAGAATTCCCCCCTCCCCCGAAATGTTTGAATTTACACTACATATAATAGTGAAATGGAGTCCAGAAACTACTTAAATAACACAATTTTTCACTTTAAAAGCTTAATTTTTCCATTAGAAGACCTCGGACCCTCCACCGCTTTATTGGGTGGGGGATCGGTGTTACTTGTAATGTTCGCATCACCTAACATTTGTCATTAGTGTATTAAAATGCATGGTTACTGTAGCTTGATGTCATGTATATTTAACCTTGTAATAAAGCGTATAAAAAATGTTATGTAACTAACTGTTAAGAACTGGGTCCCCTGCGAAAAAGTTTTTCCGTGTGTGAGCTTCATCCCGTACCAAAAAGATGAAGCCTCGACATTCAAATAGTGAAAAAGAGAACGGCAAAGCCAGAATGATTGTTTTCATTTCACTTGTTTAAAAAATATATATACTAATCGCACAATTATTTCTGAACATTTCCGTAAAGTAACATATCCAAAATAAATAATTGAACAACGTTTGATGTAGTAATTAATGGCATATTGACAATTAATTTTAAGATTAAATAATTTTTACATTAATGAATTAACAAAAACTACAGCATGTAAAACATGTAAAGCGTATTAAAAACTATTGTAAACATCCTCAATATGTTAGCGAATGTGTGTAATAATATAGCCAACTGACTGTGTTATTTATCATTGTAACAAGTTATAAAAATTCTGCAGTAATGAAAGTGATTTAAGTAATTTAAATTACTTCATTAGTAATTTACGTTTGCATACATGTACAGAATAATTTTAAAACTGCATCATGTAATATTCAGATATCTTCTAGTATTTAAATACTGATTTGCGGTGGGAAAAGGTTCCAGCAAACTGTGTGTTTGCAAAAATGTTCACTGACACCATTTTATATGAAAAAATCACAATTTCAACCAGTTATATATATAGGATCTTTAGGTATGAAAAATGCTTAAAAAGCACATTTTTTTTTTGCCTTGAAACCCCAAATTTTCTCGTAAAGGGAAAGGCCCCTCGATCCCCTCTTCTATCTCCCGCTCTGTTTGGTGGGTCGGGTGTTCCTCACAACTAGTCCTCCCCTGGAAAATTATGAGCTTTTGACGAACATTATCGCATTACGTACTATAGATTCAAAGTATAATTACTACATGTTATCACTAACCACTACATAAAACTGTTATAAAATTATCACTAATAATTCTAAAGCAATATTTACAACGAAACTCATATCCTATTATGGTGCCTTTTTCAACAATATTTCAAAGCAAAAATACACAAAAATAAACATTAAAAAAGGAGGCATTCAACACACACTGGTGGACTATAAACATGATACTCTCTATTCATGCTTAAATGAGTACAAGTATTACGCAATTATAATACTTGAATATGTCGCTAATTATTAAAAAAAAATAGGCCTATTTACGTAAATACAAATAATAATTGTACTGTTTATCTTACACAAAATGAGGGTATTACTGTGTAATAGATAAAGACAATGCCGTCTTCAAAGAAGAAGAAATGGATTACTGAGTGTGAGAAGCTACCCAACTTTTTTGTTTCCAGTACGAAAATCTTGTTTTGGAGACAAGTAACTGAGCTGTCATTATCTTCATGTCAGCATTTCCTTTCAGCATATAGATACACCAGCCGGCAGTTAATGCCGCCCGTCATACTGATAACAAAACTGTCCACTCACTCACTACCCAGCAGTTTTTACAGTACTATGTTACCTGCACTTTATCATAAAATTACCAAACACTGCATGAAGCAACTGACGACAGCACCCATCGTTACATAAACTTATACAATAAATATATTGAAACTTAAATAATAAATATTTCACACGTTGACCAGGCCATCAAGAGTAGTGAGTTTGATAATATTTGGTCTATTAAGAGTTGTTTGGACCTTAAGA
The DNA here is from genome assembly GCA_003012365.1 of Medauroidea extradentata. Taxonomy (NCBI): domain Eukaryota; kingdom Metazoa; phylum Arthropoda; class Insecta; order Phasmatodea; family Phasmatidae; genus Medauroidea; species Medauroidea extradentata. The sequence goes on along the minus strand of PNEQ01004957.1, from coordinate 17,519 downwards.
TTTTATCTTCGTTTGAGAAACGGAAATGGGAAGGCGATAAGTCGACTCCAATGCGTGCGTTAAACGTCGCTTCGCCTCTAAACGCAGAGTACTAAACTAGCGTCCAGTGTTTTCCTAGAAAGTGTTTTTCAATGGAATTTTAAATGGTGACCCTATTATTTAATCTGTGGAAAGCATGTGTTAAACTCAGACTCAGGTATCTATCGTTTTGTTTTATGATTGCGGCTGGCATTTTTTCAGCTACAGGAAAAAAAAAAAAACTTTTGAGGCGCTGGATTTTTTTTTTTATAAGTGGGCTGTATTTTTAAAACGACAGAGACAGATTGAAGTCTACCTTCTTTTCGTATACAAAATGCAGTAGAAACACTTTAAATAGTCATACATACAGACCCCTATTTTTCGCGGAAAGAATTTTGACCTACTTTGTATCGGTGTCTTACCTGCACATCTGCAGTTCTGCTTCGTGGTCAGTGATTGGTTATTTCAACTACCACGAGCCTAGGGATCCTACCGACAAATCACAGACCTGTGGTGTTGCAGGAACGTTATTGTAATTGGCTCAGTCTAATGAGATACGGCTCTTCATATAGACACGCTGCCAATAACCATGAACCACAATTGCAGATGTGTATGAAATGCATTGAAACAAACTGGGGCAAAATTCTTTTCGCGAAAAACAGAGGTTCCTAGTTATGCATAAAAAATCACTTTTCGTACCACGCTACAGAGGAGCTCATGCGCCAGGTCCAACTAACTGCCTACCTGCGTGTCAGAAGCTCAGAAAAGACAGACATAAGGGTGACCTTGAAACGCGCGTCAAATGCCGCATCACCTCAACGAGCCAAGCTCTTAACTAACATGCAAGGTTCCCGCCGAACTGTTTTTACTATGGGACACTAAGCGGTGACCATATCATTTTATTGATGTAAAATCTGTAGCAAAGTTCAGTGCACATCGCAATCTGAGCATACATTTTGAAGTACGGCTGTCTGAAAAGGTCTATTTTAGCCATGTTTGAGGGCTTAGATCTGTGTGTTTAATGAGCATTGTGTCTTCACAATAACGTACCGACCTTGTGTGAAATTTGTTTTATTTTCGTACGTTGGCACAATGGACACACGTGGAATTGTTCCGTAGAAAAATCTGTTTACGAATGCGCTGCAACTCTTTTGAAGTGTGAGTTAGGCGGGCGCCTTAATGACACACATTTACAAATACACTAAGGCTTATTGCAACGAAAAATGTCCTAGCTATGCTTATTTCAAAATTTATTACATACAAAGAAATGGTAACTACTTACAAAACGGTTTCCATAAAATTTCCATTATACTGTCAGGGGCGTCATTTCAGATTTTTATA